>BGZK01002399.1:0-58720 GCA_005406025.1 Eumeta japonica | reverse complement strand
GTTTAAAAATAAAACATTTCCTATATTGATACATCACCTAGAGGCCGAGTTATATGCAAAACTCTCTTAAACTGAGAACTGCAACTTAATATAAAAAAATATTTTTAGAATTTGTGCCTGTACGGTGTCATACATACCATACTATCTATATATAATCATACCATACTATCTTATATCATACCATCATATATCTTACACTTTTAAAGACTGAAACGAAAGTAAGACTGGAATCGAGATCATGATGGTTACAACATCATCAGTGGTTATAAAAGATATGGGAATTCATTCTACGTCCACGCGGACGGAGCTACGGAATAAACCTAATATTACATAAACACATACTTGTATTTATATCTTGGTGCAAATTAAGTGTCTGGCGGGCTACGTATTCATTTTAATCTCATTTATGTATGAGTAAGAGAAATCAAAATCAAAAATTATGTTAAAGCTAATGTCATGATACCATCAGTAATTTGTTTTAACTTAAATTCTTCTTTTAAATACAAAACATTTATAAAATTTACTCTATGGTATACGCAAGTACTAACTAAAATTTATACAATAATTCATCATAAAGGGTTATGGTTGCGCGATATTTATTTCGATGTGTTATACTAATTAATAATCGAATCAGTCCCGATTGTCGTTAGTTTGTGTCAGTAACGCTGCAATCATCTATGTCTAGTGATCTAGATACAAGTTTCTTCCATATCGCACCACCTCGATCAGAAGAGCAAGCGTTTATATTTATCCTGGATATAGAGGTAGGCGTGTCGGTGATGGCGGGGCTGGGCCATTTAAACCAATGCAACCGCCACGATCCATCATCGGCACGTAGCATTCGCTACCGCTATTAGTCTGGCTAACAGGGAACTCGATGGGCAGGTGAACTTGACGGTTGAGAATTGAGTTTGTAATAAGTTTCTTTACGATTATGGTATGAACATAAAACAAAACAATTTTAGAGCTTTACGTCTCTGAAATGAATGTGATAATTTTATATAGGTAATGGTAATTTAGAAAAAAAAAACATAATATTTGTGCTATCGAGCATTTAGATCTCACAATACCTAGTCTTATTGTAACATTGTAGATAGAGTTATTGAGAATATTAAATCTTGGATCACATCAGACTTCGTTATCTCGTTGGATTTAAATACAGACCTGCGGATTTGGGAAATAAATAGGGTATTGTAGAACTGCTTGGAATACGCATATTTTATGGATACGAAAGCGGCAAGACTAAAGTTAAAGATTTATTTTAACGAGCTAAGTTGTCTTTAAAGAAGAATTATTCTCTTTGTACGGGAGTAAAGTCTTTTAGCCGCTCTGTGCATTCATTGATACAAATTGCCGCGCACGAGGTTACTTGAGCTTGACGTAGGACTTAGTAATGAGCCCATCAACATGATCTAAAGGATTTCTATGCTATATCTTTACAATAATATGATATCTTCGGAAAGACACACAGCGCCATCTCGTAGCAAATTAAGCAAGAATTTTTGTACTAAGTGTATCAGACAGTTCATAGAATACATATATACATTTTTTTTGAAAATGTATACATGTAATATCCAAACACCCCAACTCGAGACAAACATTGCTATTAAAATATTGACTTCTTTTAAGCTATTAATATTCTTCACAAAACCGTATATCTGTCTTATTCGAAACCTGTACATAATAAATTTAATTTCTCTAAGTTTTATTTCATCCTTTTTAATTTTTTTTTATTAAATTTTTAATTTATTTGCAATTTTTATAGAAAGAATTGCGTCACATCGGATGTTTACATTGGTAATATAGAAGCTACCAAAGAAAAACCACAAAACTTTATATGACAGAAACATAGTTGTAAAACCAGATCTTAGTGCATTGAATGCCGCGAAACAGTGTAGAACGCCTGGTACTTCAATTCGCGACCTAATGGTTCCGTGGCCAACGTGGTGATGGGCGATACCTTCTCTGTGACAAATTAGCAAAAATAAGAGAACAAAATCATTCGCAAAGATATTTTTAGCAATCTTAGGTTGTAAGTGATGTTGAAAAAATGAAGTAGTAACAATAATAAAGACATGAATTATCATTTCCTTCCTTAGGATCGCACAAATATGATATCGATTACAGCATTAATATTTAAATTAGTAAAAAATAATAAACAACAGATGTTTTACTTTAATTATCTGTGAATCGCAAAACTGTTCTAATTACTATCGGGCCCAGCACGAGGCCCTGGAGAATAGTCCCTCTATTGGCCTATTATTTCTTAAAGTAATGAATAAATGGAATAGTTCTGAAAGATTATTGTCGAGAGCGACGTGCTAGCCCTGTATATATTGTTTAATTTTCTCCAAGTTACATTAATATTAATTTCACAGGAGACTCAGCTGGGCTTGCCGGTCCCGCATATCAACTATTCGCTATTTTCGCTGATTCATTGAAAAATATACAGTAAATTAGAAGGACAAAAAATATAATATTTCAATTGGTTTTAAAATTTATCATGCGAGGACCTTTCTAGCATAGCGTTTAACGGACTGCCAGGACGTCGCCGGTGCTAACAAGCTGTGGGACGTCCTCGTCCAGCGCGGCAGTTGCTCGAGTCTATCGTTTAATTGCCTCGTTAGTGAGTTGCTGTGATGAGTTTCAAGAAAATATGTATTGTATTTCAAGATTCATTCTTGTTCGATCCCATAATCAATAGATAATAAAAAATTGGTTGCCTGTAAAGTCGGTATACGGGCGAAAGTTTTACGTGACAACGACTTTGAGTGGTAAAATCATTTTAATGTGAATATTCATTCGTATAGTAGGAAGAAGGATGAAATAATAGTAACAATTTAAAACATTTATTTATACAAATAATTATATTTAAAACATTAATTTATACAAAGAATCTCGCACTGAATTTCATATTAACAAAATTTTATTTTTACCTTTACACATACATACGTATTTATATACAAATATACATACAATAACTTGAATACATTTGCGTACAATGAAACAGCGTTTACTACAACAACTTGTTCCTATCTGGGTGGAAGGGACGCGTGCCTTTCACTTTTATGTCTGTCTCTCTCGCTCTTAGGCGGGCTAACCATGCCGAGGTGGAAGGGACGCGTGCCTCTCACTCATTCCTCATTTGTGAGCGCATAACGTGAGCGGAGCGTAACGCAGTTTCTTGAAGTGTCACCCGGCAAAGCAATTTATAAGACGTTGTCACGTCAAAACTATATTTATTATTTTTTTTAAATATTTCATTGTATGTAGTTATCAATATTGTGATCATTTTCTAATGATTTAAATATGAACAACTCTATAAAGACGATCAAAAAACAGCCGTATAAGCATCTTCGCTTATTTTTACTATATTCACTTAATTAGAAGATTTCAGAAAGATGCATTTTAAATACGTAATATTCAAATATTATTTGTAAATGCACAATTCATCGAATGGGTAAAAGCTGCAATAAAATGAGGTACGTTTTTTTTTTATTCAAATGAAATTCTCGCTACAAAACACTAATAAACGGCAATATTATGACGCGTTCGAACGATGTCCTAAAAATAGATTAACTTTTCTACTTTTGAAAGATTCGTTTTACATTTTATTCGCTTATGATTTTGATATTATTACGCTGTTAGCACGAGTCGCTTCCAAGTATCTTTAAAGGGCGGAAGTTTTAATGCGTAACGAAGATAAATAAACCAAAGAACGGGGCTCGGGGTCCGTCTAGACCGGACGACAGTGGGCCGGAAGCCGCCGCCGCCCCGCGGGACACTGCGCGCTTGACCGTAATCACACTAATGGACACTGCTTCACTCCTACATGCAACTAGAGTGTCCGTGTTCAGTTTTCATTTAATTTCAGGCTGACGGTAGTGTAGTCTATTTCTGGTGTCCCACTACAGTTGTCTATTGTTGAAAGAGCTTTGAGGGGGAGCTTTTAATAATCAAGTTAACTTCCTTAATCAGAGAGTAGACAGCAGTCTTTACAAGCGGAAACAGATACATATTGTTGTAAGGCATACGAGGCGTTGTTAAGCGATTTGCGAATCAAATAATGTTGATTATTTATAAAAAATATCCGGATGCCTTGCATGTCTGCAATTTTTTAAATACAAAACAAATAAAATTTTAATAGCAAACATTAGATGGTACATACATACATACCAGTGACAATTTATCAGAAAATGCAGTTTCAGTGCAATAGTTTAGAAAAGGTTATTTTAGTTTTCTCCATAATACTCACAAAAAATGAGATCAGTAATTGGAATTAATTATGTACGGGCACCTGGGCATACCTGTACTGTGGATATTTCCATTTTTCTGTATTGTTCCCGCTAATGACGAGCTATGTTATTTTGAATTTTAAGTTTTCATTTTAAACGGTTTTTCCCCAGCATGCTAAAAGATTATCTTTTTATTTAGGAATTTTTGTGTGCATCATTTGCGCATATTTTTCTATAAGTTCATGCCTATTTCCCAGAGGGTTAGGCACACACTACAGATTTCCACATAGTACAATAATCGCATATCTCTCTTGCTTCACCGATATCCATCAATGGTCTCCATGCAAGTTAGCCGGTTTTAGCTGATTAAAATTTAACTTTCCCTTAGTATTCCATCAATTCGATAACCACACATTATTGAGGACAACCGTTGCCAATCTTTCCGTCACACACATTCTCACTGTAAATTTTTACAGTTTGCTATTGTTTATCCTTTCGAGATGGTTGCTATATCTATCTTTTGAAGGAACTCACATTTTTCACAGGAAACATATCTGCATTGGATTAATTTTACTTTTATTGTGCTATACCGAACTTTTGTCACCGTAAATAAGCGTACGACCCAGGACCCTATTACGAGGAGCCGAACACGTTTGTCATGAATCACTCTACTTAATTATGGGCACATATGACTACATAAATTTATACTGAATTATTTTAACAAATCCTTCACAAAATCTCGTGGCCACTTTTTCGAGAAAATAGATGCTCATCATAAATTACGTACATTTTTAATGATTGTCAGAAAGGAAAAAAACATCGAGCACAGAGTTCGAAGAAAAACGGGGAAGTACCAAATTTTCGCTAATAGGGTTCTAATGGAAGGGACTGCCGCGGGCCGAGACGTGCAAAAAAAAAATAAACAAAGCAAATGACGACGAAAGGTGTAACTATACGTGCGTTAAAATTAAAACAATTACCGGTGATGTGGCTATGCTGAGTGTATCCATTAGCCGTGGCGCGCGCACTCCAGATAATACGGCGGGCATTGTTCACGGCAACAATGGCGGCACTTACGCGGCGGCCGTTATCTCGGGGGCTCGTTTGTCCCGCGCGCAACTAACCCAGGTAGATAACCCGGCCGGCTCATCAAAACATACACGGAGACGGAGCGGATTCTATTAAAGTCGGCCGCGTCCGCTACGTGCGCCGCCCGCGCAGCCGACGGCTCGGGCGCCGCCCCTGACTTAGATATAAATCATGTTCCCGCTTAGACGGCACGTGAAATTCAGTTTCCCAGATTTTGAGTTGAATTTAGATATTGCTCCCAGGAACAGAGCTTTGAGGTTCTTCCGTTTGCTTTTGATGAAGAGAAGGTTTGAGTCTAAATTTCAAATTTGAGTGCGGTATATTGATTGATCCTGTTGTATTAAACTGTTTTAACTTATATGTAATAAATCTTTCAAAACTAATTTTAAAGCTCTATTCAAATAAATTTTCTATTTCTATAGTCTAACAATATAAAGTAGCTTGTCTACATACCAGGTAGCGCACGAAGCCATCAAAGTTGAACTAATAATTTTTTTAAGGTACCTAGAGATTCACGCCCACAAATGCTTCCATTTTATAATTATGTACAGGGAGGGTCCATCTAAACTAATGTGCCAATTGATGATTACAATTTATAAATTTCAGACAAAAACATTAGACTGTAACAAATACCTTAGTGTTTATTTTTCCTTATTTTTTAAAATTATTTATTTCCAAAAAAATATACAATAATAATAATGCCTAATTCGGCCCTCAAAAAAACAAAAAGGATGACATACAACATTTACAAATTAAAAAAAATTAACAAAAGGCCGAAAGGGTGACCAGCTTAGCAAAATGCTGCAGCGCTGATTTTCAACTGGCCCCTGAAAACTTAAAATTAATACTGATTACCACACTGAGTACCAAACAGAAATTTTGTGCACAAGGCATCAATATACAGTTATATATAAATATATATATATATAAAATTCTATAAAGATAAAAATAATTATCTGTACATCTGTAATAATTATCTGTACATCTGTAATAATTATCTGTACATTGCCTATTAATCTTAAAAAGAAAAAAAGTATCATCAGCAAACAGTACAATCCCATGCCCATCTTTAACAAGATGTGGTAGATCATTAATGTTAACTAGGAATAGAAATGGCCCAAGAACTGAACCTTGCGGTACACCCATATTGACTGTAGATCCCTCTATTGACTGTCGACCTCTCATCATTAACATCAACTTTTTGAATTCCACCTCTTAAATAAGACTCTAAAACCGCAAATATCGACTCATGACACCACAATGATGTAGTTTAGAGATGAACGCAATCAAATGCCTTAGACAAATCACAAAAGACACCGATTGCGTCCCTTGAATCCTCCCAGGCATTAAAAATCTGTTGAATAAGCTCAATAACAGCTTCAATTGTTGAGCGACTCTTTGTGAATCCGAATTGTTTAGCGTTCATTGAGTTATTATGTATTATAAAAATACCGCAGTAATTGTTTTAATATAAGCTTTTCAAAAATTTTACTGAGTGTTCATAGTATTGATATCAGTTTTAAGTTAGAAGGATCAGATATACTACAGGATTTAAATAATGGAATAATTTTACTTTGTTTCATTAAATCAGGAAACGCACCACAATCAACGTAATCATTAAAAATCACTACTAAGCATTGAGCAATGCAGTCTATTATTAAATCTATCACTTAAGTATGTAAAAGACCATATGTAAAAGACATTACTTTTGATGCAAAAGTAATGAAACAGTAGTAGCGGCTGCTGTTTCATTATTTTTGAATTCCAGTACTTGTAGCCACAGTACAGGAATTATTAGGTGCATAGAATGAAGAGTGTTTTTTAAAAAGGCTTTTAAGCTTAAAAAAAGATATATCAAGCGTATTATGCTACACAGCGAGTGTGTCGAGGAATAAAATAAGATTTAATAAAAGTAACCGGTAACATACTTATTTTCACTTTTTATTGAACCCTTCTCGTAAATATGACTATCTTGGAAACGACCCTAAAGCACAAACTGACATAGCATGACAGCAAATATATTGGTACTTTCCATTGAAAAATGAGTTGTTGTTTTTCTTTTTTAATATTGCTTCATTTAGCATTTAGAAGCATTTAATAGAATTGTGAAGTGATGAAATTGGTTCTATGTTATTGGTTCTCAACAGTTAGGTGTTGAGAATCTATCTACTAACGGCACAATATGGAGTAAACTACTGATGTCCCTGCAGGTGTTGTGTATCTGAATGTTTATAATTGTAAATTAATTTATGAAACGGATGTTATCGCTTTCCCACCGAAAACTAATGACATCGAATAAAGCAAAGCAGTCACCGGGTTGATATACAGACTGGTGAGTAATGAGTTGATACGAAACAGTAACGACACTTTGTTAACGTATCTTAAGATTCGAATTCACTTCTATGGTTACTTAAAAATGTATGGTTACAAAAAATAAATTATACATATATATATATATATATATATATATATATATATATATATATATTTTGCATATATATTTTTACATATATATTTAATTATATAATTTATTTTTTGTATATATATATATATATATATATATATATATATATATATTGTAACACAGATGTACCTTTCGTCGGGTTTTGAGTATCAGGGATCTTGAATTAAATTCAGCAGCACGAAAACTATATTTATTTGATTAATTCTTCAAATTATCTATTCATATATGTTATTTATATTCAATGTCATACATTAAATGCTTCACATTCAATTTTTTATTACGAGTACTATCGATATTTTTGCGGGTGGGCAGGAGCCTTAATCAACTTTTCTACTACTTTTGTTTCTCGTCCTGGTTATCCTTCCAATATTTTGTAATTCAAATTGATGAATCAAAACCCAAATAGAACTTTCGTTCGGGGGGACTGAGCGTGAAGGCTGGGTGTCACACATGCTATCTTAAATCTGTTCGACGAAGACAGAATTCTTCGTCTTTCTTCTATTTTCGTCTTTCGAGATTTAATGTGGTTAGTGTAGAGAGATTTTTAGGGTTAGCAGTGTTGTAAGAAAATATGTAAAAAAGGAAACATGCTACCTACTACAAGTTACTACAACATATATAGAAAAGACGAAAATAGAATGTATAAAAGAAAGACGAAGAATTCTGTCTTAGTGCAAGAGATTTAAGGCCTCTCCCCACTCTTATGTTCAGGTAAACTTATCGGAAGCGATGCACCTCAGGTACGTTGCAGTGTGTTCTATTCTAAGTCTAAATAGTTTTGTCATATGGTAGAATGACCACGTCTAGTCGGGAAATTGTGATATTCCTTTTTACCTTATGGGGTTGAATAATCAAGATCGAACTTCAGGTAAGTTTGTTTTATCATTCAATAACACAAGCATTCACCTATATGTACGTCTACATGGACATAGAATGAATTACTTCAACTTTTATATCAATACCATTTTGGTCTAGTTTCTGAACTCCTTGTAAATCACTGATCAAAATCTCAGTCCCGTACTTGTTTCCAGTCTTGATTTCATTGCTGCTGCTTAGAGTAGTGTGAAAAAAAAATTATGAAGATTGAATTAAATTGAATTGAAAAGAAGGAACAAATTTTAGGTATCCGTGATCTATGTACTTGCATAAATCAGTTTGTAACTACAAGCATAACAAGAAAGAATATGTAAATATTGTGTCAAATGGAGCTTGTGGTCTCTGCTTATCTCCTTGGGATTCAACTTGGATTAGGTTTGTGTTGAGATTAGTGTTGTAAATAACATAATTACATTTCTAAAATTGTATTAAAAACCATATTAATGGATTATCTTTGTTTGGATTTCCTATCATTAGTGTATTAAGTACCTATTATTCCTGTATTTAATAATAATCGATAAAAGCCGAAAAATATATGAGTGTTTTAGGTACAGATATGCTTTATGAATTTTCAAATGCATATTATCTTCGTATTTAAAAATATAATCTATCTTTTTTCAATAAACATAAACCGAAGGAAATAAGGTTATGCTTAAAAAGAAAAAAACAAACGACTCTAAAAACTTGTTTGAATAACGCCATTGTAGAAAGTAACTGTACTGGAGGCAGTTATCGCTCCCAAGCTATATTTTATATTAGTCGGCGTATGGATAACGGGTGAACATCTAGGCGCAAGAAAAGAAAGCTGCTTCTAAGAACTTAGGTGACGGCTAAAGGTTGGTGAAAACAAAATACGCCCTTAATACATCCCTACAGTCAAAGGAAAGGACGAAAACGTGCGTACGCCTAATAGAGGATAAAGATAAAAAGGATTTACGATTATTTCTATGTCCTAAGCGAAGCATAGAATATGATAAAGCATAAATAAAAATAATTGTGGGACGATATAGTAATGGAGTAATTACAGCCTAACACAAAATATAAAGTAGAAACAGAAATATCGTAACGCCTATAACAATATACCAGAACAACCTAATTAGGACGAAATAATGAATATACGGTCAGTTGTTAGCGTATCGATAACGCTTTAAAAATACTGTTCATCAAATTAACGAAAATCGTGAACACATTTCAACACTTGTTAGCTACCCGTCTTATACCGCTGTAAGCCGTTTGTTATGCGTCCGCAGCCGCGCCGTGACCGGCGTTCGGCACATCGACAGCGGTGATACCTCCCTTAGGGGCGATCCACCACTTGTTAAATATACCGGTGATAGGGTGATGAAGCCATAAATCTGTCGGAGCACGCGAGCCGCGACCCTTGGCTATCGCGTTTCGATTTTCGTCCGATTTATTGAGCAATTTTCGGAGGCTGCGTAGGGGATATTAACATATTTATCTGTTAAACAGGCGTTCTAACCTTATTCGATGACCTCGGCCCCTAGTTTGTCGGGAGGGATTACGTGAAACTAGAAAAAGCTTCCCATTTCGGATAGCATTACTAATTTCACGACTTTTTTATAATATTTTCATTGAACTTAACCGACATAGAATAAATACGTCATTAGTAAAATCATAAAACTCCCTATGCCTGCTGATTCGAGAAAAAATAACGAATCGAGTAACATGCTTCTTTTAATTTATACGTATACGTTTTGGTGCGTAAATAAATATTGAAATTAATTCGCATTTCATTATATTAGCTCGAAAAATCAGAGACCATAAAAATTCCTATTTATATTTATAAATGTTAAGTACAGATCCAATTCAATACTGTGGAGGCTGCTTTATGTTAAATTATTGTTAGGGCTGGTCAGAAGTTAAAAGTAATAAGTCTACTGATCTTGTTAATGCTTGAAATATCTCCGTTTCTAAACTTTCAACTATCACTAACTATCAATAACTGTCGTTTAATATTATATCAGGTTTTTATATTCCTATTATTGAGGTACGCCCTTCCACAATCTCATTATTTGAAAATGGCAGATCTTCTACAATGACCTAGGACGGTGGCCGCTAGTCACATTTGAAACCGACGTGGTGGCAATTTTGGGGATCACGGGACTTAATGTGCTTTTTGGAGCATGGAGAGAGCGGTTCTCAATCTGATCCGAATTCAAAACTTATTGGCCAATTTGCCCATAATCACAATTCACACCCGATACCTTCCCGTTCGAGGGTGACACTCTTGAGATGTCAGCAGAGCTCAAAAGTGTCACCTGGTGACGAAATTTAAGAATATAAAAGACGTTTGCAAAATCTCCTGTATTATGTGAAGCGAAATTATGTAATAATTCTCAATATTTCATTTATTGCACATTGCTCATTCAGTTAATTCCTTTCTCGTGTTTGGTTCAGCTAAAATTGTGCTTACGTCACAACGAGTAATAACGGTCTAATCAAATAAAATGTCATATTATACATTCAAACTATAACATGACTTTTCCTTCATGTTAATGCTTTGTAAATGTAGCTTCCCAAGAATAATTCGTAATGTAATAGGCTGTAATAGGGCATTCTATTTGAACGTCTACGAATCCATTAAATTACGTTGATTAAACAAACATGTGATACGAAAATTATGTAACGGTCTCAACTAAAATGTTTACACGATACGCCAAGAGCGGTATGAAACGGTACAATTCTGCAAAAGTTTTGTCGAACGAAAATTTCATCTTACAGCCAACTCTGATGCGGTGTCTATTTAAAAAAATTCCAGTACATAAATTTTTGTGCGTAAACTTTATAAAAAAATGCCATTTTAATGTTTTTTTTTTTTTTACAAATAATGAATATTTCTTTTTTCGTAAGTATAAATTATACTAGTTTTTGATTACGGCTCTTTTCGTTTAGACATAAACTGAATTCCTTCATATTGTATATACTAGTCTTACCACATTAAAATTTTTATCGCTATCCCGTTCTAGATTCTGATCTCGGTAAATGATTGAATCTCGATAATGATTGAAATACACATCGATCAACTTTCGATGTTTATTTCAATCATTCTCGATTCGAATTGCGATATCGCTTTTAATTCCGACTCCGGCCTTAATCTAAAGCAATTTTTATTCCATTCTCGACCTCATCCTCGATCCCATTTCCGTTATAAATTTTGACCTCAGTAATGTTTCTCATTTTGATTATGGTCACGCTCTTAAATCTAATTTTGCTTCTATGCGCGATTTCGACTTTGGTCTCATTGTCGATTTTGTTATCAATTTTGTCCAGTGTGTAATTCCAATTTTTCTATCAGTCACGATTCAGATTTGGACGAAGACCAAACAAATGCTAGTAGTATTAAAATAAAATTACTCGAGGATAGGTAACTTTCCATGACTGTAAGAATTTATAGAATTTTATCGGCAGAAATATTTTATCGGTCACACGTACAACAATGCTAGTTTCATAGAACCTAATAAAAAATGGTTTAAACACGCAAAAAAATGGACAAAATACACACAGAGGCTTTGATTTTGCATAAAGCATTTCATCCCTTATTTCACCTAGAGCTACTTTTTCAAAAATGATACATATAATTTTTTTTTAGAATTATGATTGGAACGATGTATTTGAATACTATTTATGAATAATAATTAAGCTAAAATATAAATTTTGACATAAATAGCTTCAGTAGTTTTCATTTTCCATACAACGCTTAATTCCCTATTTGACATCCTTCAGTGTTCATTAAAAAGAAAAACAATGAATGTATTTTTTCTACAATTTTATACGTTTGTAAGTTCAACGGTTGTGAATTTCTATTTCACTATTTCTGCTTCTGAAAAATTTTTCGTAATGCTTGCTGACTACGTTATAAGAGAAAATTTCTCTACAAAATTTCAAATCTCTAAACGCAAAATTTTGGGTTGTGTCGATATATCAGTCAGTAAGTTTACACACTTATATACACACATATATCTATATATGTAATTATATTAGGTCGGAGAAAAAGTTTTCTCGTTTTTTATAAGTAAAAAGTTGCAGTAAAATCTTTTCGGTTGTGTTGTTTGTATCTGGTTAGTTTTAAATAGATGATATTTTAAAACCGACCAAGTGCGAGTTGGACTCGCGCACGAAAGGTTCCGTACCATTATGTATAACAATGGTACGGAATTTTATTTGTCAAATATCTATTAGAATTAAATTTGACTTTGCCAGCTCCGTGGCTAAAGAAACATAACCTATTCAGCTAAATTCATAAAAAAATGGTAGGTTGGCTAATTATTATGTTTTGATTCACGATACTTCGTGAGTCACTACAGTCGTCAGTCAGTGTTTTCATACTCATAGACACTCATTTCATAATTCGAGCGTTTACAATACATCGATGCATATCGTCGATCTCTAAAGTGAATATATAACTATATATTCTGTGAATGTTTCAAGCGTCTACTTGTTGCCGTTAACAATATTGAGCGAAAGCGAGCAATGAAATCACGTTTGTTGTATGGGGGCCCCCCTTAAATATTAATTTAATTTTAATTTAATTATTTATTATTAAAGTAAATACATAACTTAATATTATGTGAATATTTCAACCGTCTACCTGTTGCCGTTATCAATATCGAGCCAAAACGAGCAAAAAAATCACGTTTGTTGTATGGGAGCTTCCTTAAATATTTATTTTATTCTATTTTTTAGTATTTGTTGTTATAGCGGCAAAAGAAATACATCATCTGTGAAAATTTCAACTATCTGACTATCACGGTTGATGAGATACAGCCTGGTGACAGACGGACGGACGGACAGCGGAGTCTTAGTAATAGGGTCCCTTTTTTACCCTTTGGGTACGGAACCCTAAAAAAGAGAAATAAAAAACAAAAAGGTGTTCTTCCATTTTCTATTGTTTTTCTGTCCACCAAAATGAGTGAATCTAACGTAGAAATTCGATACACTTTTAAAGTTTTATTACAAAAAAAGAAAAATGAGACATAAGTCGCGAAAAAATTTTCTGACGTTTATAGACCTAACACAATATCGATAAGAGTAGCACGAAACCGGTGCAAGCGTTTTCAGTACGGTAAATTTGATGTTACAGATGAACCGCGCTCTGGTCGATTTGTTACGGGTAAAGTCGATGCCATTTTGGAAAAAGTAGAACAAGATGGGTATATTGGTTCTTACGACATAACTAAAGAGCTAGGGACTGACCAAAAACAGTTTTGGCCCATTTTAAAAAAGCTGGATCCATAAAAGAAGTTCAATACTTGAGTCCCAAAGGAGCTCACTGAAAGCAATCTAACGAATCGTGTACTCGTTTGCGATTTTCTGTTGAAACGTAAAGATACCGAACCCTTTTTGAAAACATTATCTAGGACAAAAACGTGTGAAAATAGAGGAAACACGGCCGGGTCTGCAGAAAGAATGTGGTTTTTCTTGACTTGATAACGCCAGACATCACACATCTTTAGCCAGTTACCAAATATTGAGAGAGTTTGGTCGGAAAGTGCTAATGCATCTACTATATAGGTTGACCTTGCACTTTCGGATTTCATCTGTTTCGGTTTCTTCAGAATTCTTTAGGTAGTGTTAGGTCAACATCAAGAGAGGACTGTCAAAATTGCTTGTCGCAGATTTTTGATTACATGTCCCAAAATTTCTACAATAAGCGGATTATGTCATTATCTGAAAATGGCAACAAGTTATTTAACAAAATGGCATATACATATATAATTCACAAAATACATATATATATATATATATATATATATATATATATATATATATATATATATATATATATATATATAATTTAAACAAAATACGAAAAACCTTTTTCGCCCACTTAGGTAACGCCCTAGAAAATCTTATATAAATCAAATTGGTGGCATATTAAAAAAGGGTCCAATTTTATGTACCCGCAATCAAAAAGCTTGCATGAAAATATTGATGGATGGCAATGAAGCAATCGAGATATGCAAGGATCGTACCATGTGAAAATAGTCTCTATCTACCTTTCTGGTAAATATACTAGATTTTATGATATTATTCTTTTCATATAACTTAGTGGAAATCCCTGGTCTATGTGGATTCTGAAATCTGGAAGTGTTAAAATTAATATTTGGTTTTGGAAGTTAAATAATAGGTTTCTTATATTTTACACAAATCAAGACAAGTATTCTTTTCTCGTATATGATGCGATCATGTAAAGCATACGTGTGTATTATAAAAGAAAAATAAATACAATTTAATATTTGTAATATACGAAAATACATTTTTCCTATCTATTATTTAAATACTGGATCTAGAAATCTAATACTCATAGAATCCTTTATTAATAATGCTTTAAGTATTAGGTACCTACTTGATTTTTGTTCAATACTGTTTTCAGTTCTAGCTAATTTTGCTAATCACTGTGGTACCGCGGCGACAGACACTTCTAGTTGTATTGTTTGAAAATACCTAGGTCTCTAATGGTTAGAACCAATTCTTGACGTGATAGGCCACAGACTAATTCCAATTAGTGATTGTTTTCATTTGAATCCCATTGTATCGTATTAATTTAAAACTTTGCATCATATCAAGAGGCAGTTACCAAATTGTCTTTTTCAGTACCAAACTTACTTGGCCAGTGTTTCTGTTCGCATGAGTAATGTGAAAGTTGGGAATAAAGAAGTTGCTCTGCGTCTCACGTCCTCCTGAAATATGACGGCAATTTTTCGACGCGCCGAAACTACTCGTCGGCGACTGGGCGCTTCATGCAAAAGCCAATTGTTTAGATTGTCGATAAATTTTAGAATATAATTTGCGGCGGTGACTCCATTTTCGAATCCGATATTGAAGCCGATTACGTAGTCATTGAAAAATTATCTAAACTGTACATTTTGTAAGTTCCCGTTAAAAAAATTGAAAAAAAAAAATCGGGGAGTCATTGTTTTCTGCCCGGTTTTTGAAAAACCGATTTCTCATCATATGTTGACGCATTGAGGTCAATAGAAAGCTGCTGAAATATGTTCTTTTCTTTTTTAGGTCAAATAAATGTAAATGTATAATGAAATAAATATAAATATTATAGCTAACTTTTCTTTTGCAAAAAGCAGGTGATCACCGCCGTCCATGAACGCTCGCAACCTCACAGAAGTTATAAGTGCCTATTGAATAGGAATGGCATATCGGAGGAGAGGAGTGTGGGCTGGTACAGGGTGAGATGGGAATAATAGATGGGGAAATTGGGTTGTTGGATGGGGAGTAGGCGACCGGAACTTTCACTCGCTAGACGAAAGTAAACAGCGGAGGCTGCTACGTCACGTCTATATTCTGTGAGAGTGTGCTATTTTACCGGCCGAGCCGACCCATTTTCGTGCTGTAACAAAATTGACCACAACATGAATTTACGGCGTATACTGCCGTATAGATTCATATCTGTTAGCTAACAACGTATGTATTTTGTTCATAATGAGCCCAATAATTGTGAGAAGTTTTGAGACCATCTTCCACGATCGAAAGTTATTCATTTTAATTCATTGTTTATTAGTAAATAAATGTAATTTTACTGAAAAAATATATTGATTCTAATAATGTCGAGAATAGCAATGACTGCTGTTGATACATACTACATGTTCATTTCAAGTTCTTGCCTAACACATCTCAAATTAGTGTATCACAGTTTCCTTGAAACTTAAAAATTATGCCGGTCTCCCTTTGGACTGTGCTTACGTATATTATTGAAATAAATACCATAGGAAAAGGGAATAATTAGGAAGTACTAAGCTTACCCCTAGTTGCGTTGTGGGATCACACAGACGGCAACGCACAATTTTGTTTTTTATATTATTCTTGCGGCACAAGCGTTTTACATGTCGCATATGTTGAAAGTTATTTATTTCTCTTGTCGATAGTTGCTGAAAAGCGACACCTATCACCCCCGCCAACAAAACATTTATGCTATATAGTAGATAATAAATATATATATACACACGTATGTATGTATTAATATTTATGTGTATTAACCGTATGTAAGTAATATTAATATGTGTGTTAGAAGTTGGACTTCGGAGTAGCCTATCCTAAATGGCATTGTGTTAGAAATGTACGTTTTATAGAAAAAAATAAATGTAAATTGGAGTGTAAAGAGAAATAAAAGAACTATTAAGCTCCTGACGTGTCTTTTTATAATTGACCTCCGGAGGTTTTACAATATGTATGAATATTTTAGATTTTTCTGGATTGGCTTGCATCGTCAAACGTTTGTCATTCATTTTTCATGTTTTAAGGGTTATTTCATCAAAGTTCACAAGCTTATATGTTCCAATTTTATCTAATGTGTTGTATACATTATTTATGTCAGCAGTTTAAAAATGTCTTTTCTACATAAGTTCTACACCTTTCAACAAAAACGATTGAATAGTAATTCAATAAAGGTGATATATTCCAAAATATATTCATTTAACTTAGAAAAATTTGGGAAGAAAATTGATATAATACTGTCGGTTAATGAGAAGTTCACGTGCAATTATTATTATCACTCTAACGTAGTCGCAATAGTTGTTATATTAAAAAACTTAATAGTGGCTTTTATACACATACTAGTTTTCCTACAATTTTGTCTAAGGAAGTACAATAAATTCCTTCATCTTCTATATCTATCCTATTCTATATTTCCCGTCCTATATTCGCAACTGATATATATCTATCTCGCTCTAAATTTTGTTTTTATCACTGTTATTTTTGGTCCCGGTCGTGGTCTTTATATTGGTTTTGGCCCCAATACCGATTCTTTTCTTGATTACGATTCCGATTTCAATCTCTGTTTTTGGTATCTTCAATACCATTCTCGTCACAATCCTGCGACGGTTTTTGGTTCCCGCCTTCATTTTGATCTCTATGTCAGTTACGATTTTAATACTAGTCTATTGTTTCTAGTTCGCGCTCCAGGCTCTGCTCTGATTACTATCTTTTGTTAGTTAATGTCAGACGTAGTTCTTACATCGGTAGTTTTTCCCTCAATTTTGTTTCTAAACTTGATTCTGATCCGACTCTAGTCAATGTCCTAATCGCACTGTCTAGTGTGAAATCGGTTTTGCTCCTTGCTTCGGTATTATCTCTCGGTTTGCGCCGATATTCATCCTTGATCTAATTCTATAATTTTCGATACTAACCTAAGACCAGCTTAGGTCCCCATCCTAGCTTCAGACCACGATCATAATTTTGGTTCAGTTCCATTCTTGGTGTTATTCCAAACCGAAATGAAAATTTTGAATTATTTTGAGCCTATTTACACCGATTTATAAAATTAAAGTATATAAAGTTATGTTCTTTATATATTTTATAAAATTATGACGTTGTTCGACGTTGTTGCATCCACACGTGTACGCCTAGGACATTCTTATTTATTCTTAAATATTTGTAATCACATGCATACGTGGCTCAACCATAGAGGCTGTAATAGATATCCACGCCACCATGCCCTCGATGATATCATCCGGTGGGCGCTGATCTCTGCAAACGTTCCATGTACGTTTGAGCCTCCTGGTTTTAGCCGCTCGGACGGTAAGCGACCTGGTGGATTAACGTTAATCCCCTGGCAAATAGTGCGCAACCTAATCTGGGATGTCACATGTGCCAACACGTTCTCAGCGTCCCATCTAAATAATACCTTAACAGCAGCAGCCTCCGGGGCCGAATCTGCCGCCAAACAAAAAACATCTGAAAGCATTCTGAAAGACACATACCTTTTTATACCGATAGTGTGCGAAACATCTGGCCCATGGGACAGTGAAGCAAAGAGAGTTGGGTGGGAGACTCAGAGACAAAGGAGGGTACCCCAGCTTTCGGTCTTATCTGTTCCTTCCAAAGCATATTTGTTACCATCCAACGTAACAATGCTGCAAACGTCCCCACGTTTGGACCAGGCCAGACCAGGGGGCGGCATTTTTGTAACATATTCATTTTTAGGTCATTGTTTATTTGATTTTAAATTTACTTATATCTTTTAGCTAAATAATTTATTTTGTTGTCCAATGTGTATTTATTTATTTCATAACATACACAAAACAGATAATAATCATTGAATTGTTAGTGGGCAAAAGAATTTCTTATTAGTGACAGGATTGTGGTCCTAACTATGTGCAGACAGCATGCTATGCAGACGGAGAATAAGTAATTATTAAATAATTAGAACATACGCAAAATATAAAGCAAAAATAATGATCGATACGTGTTATTACTATATGATATACTATTTATGTAAAAATTATAACTATACTGACAATTTTCATACTAACGATATTCAGCAGCGATACAAACGAAGACAAAATTCTTTTGTGTTTAGCGTAAACCGAGAACTGCCTATAGATACGGATCGTTTCAATGAACGCAGTTTAGCATCAAAAATGTCCCGATCGTCGTGCTTAGATGCCAGATCATTGCAAAAGCGACACATTCTTAAAATTGGGTTATAATGAGCGGTGTTGTTGCTTTATACGTGTAGGGTGAATGTTCTGTGATGGTTAAGTCTATGCATGGTGTTGAGGTTAATAGACAGGAGAAGTGAGGGCGAGTCGACTATGGAGTGTATAAATTTGTGAAGATACAAAAAATCGTACTGCTTGCGACGGGTTTGGAGAGTTGGTAATTTGAATCGATCACATGTTTGTTTGTAGTTTGTGAGAGATCGGTGAAGATTAAATCTTTGTGAGAGAAACTTGAGAAATCTGATTTGGGGTCTTTTCATGTCTTGTACATGGACAGAGTAAAATGGTGACTAAACCACACAGGCATATTCCAAAATACTTCGAACAAGACAACGGTAAACCGCAATTAAACTACCAATTTTTTTAAAATTTGTCGATGTCCGCAAGACAAATCCCAACATTCTGTCACTTTTGCCTATAACATGCGCGTAATGATAGGGAAATGTTAGCTTCGCGTCAAATATACTCCCAAGTCTTTGACCTCAGAACTCCTGTGTAAAACCCTGTCCACAATTTTGTAATTATAGCAAATTTTGTTTTGTTTTTTTGTTTGTGAAGCTTGTGGTAAGTCATTTGGATATATTTAGCGTCATATAATTTTTGTTGCACCAGTTGTATATCACGTTTAGGTCTCTCTGAAGGCGATTACAATCTTCGTGTGAGGTTAGTTGACAAAAGACTTTAAGATCATCAGCGTAGAAAAGTGTGAGACAGGAGAGAAGATCAATTAAGTTTATAAATACATTAAAAAATAAAGGCTCCAGGTGCAAACCTTGTGAAATTATAGAAGTTATGTGAACATGAGATGAGACGTAACCTTTAAGCGCCACAAGCTGGCTTCTGTTGATGAGATACGTACAAATCTACCTAAATAGACTGCTGAGAACTTTATGTAAAACAGCTTTTGAGTTAGAAGTTGATGGTTGACTTTGTCAATGTACGTATGAATTTCTTATTTTTTTGTTTTTCTATTAATTTTCATATAGTTAGTAAGTTGTTATTTTTAATTGTTAATATAATTATTATCAACAACTATTATTATAAAAATGTAAATCCATTTCAGATACTTTAATATTAATGTATTTGTACATATTTGTTTTCATTCAATAAATGATTTCCCTTTGCAATTTGTATTATAAATGAACAAAATTTTTCTGCTCATAATTTTTATTTAGTTAATATTGTAAGGGCAGAATCCTGTACATACGAATAAGAGCTAATGAAGAACTTTGTCACCAATATGGTGACAGCTTTTGGAGCTAATTACTTAGCGTGGTACTCGAAAAATAATGCAAGAGATTTAATTTGACTCAAGTTAAACACTCATGGGTCTATTCGCTCGTAGTTAGGATTCGTGCCCCGTACCTCTCGTCGCTCTTGACCGTCAATGCTACGAACAGTTGTTAAAACCACGTTAAATCTACTATGTAGTTCTTGTATTTTTAGCTAACAAATACAAAAGGTATATGAATAAAAACTTTTTTTTGTATGTCATAAAAGTTAATAGTGAAGTGACAAATACATAATTTGCCTCGCAAGTGCGAGAGGGCACGTGAGGAATTTTAATATTCACCACTCCCTTTTTGTGGATATATTGTTTAAGTGGAGTATATATGCGGCCAAGTACACCGGCAAATTTAACATACAATTCAGATTAGATAATTCGGAACTATCATGGAGCACGATGCAGGAGATCGTCCCGAGGAATGAAATAGCACGTATTCGTAGGCCGCAGAGTAGAGTAACGCCTCAGCTTCTTGCAGCTCCTCAACGACGCCTCAGGATATTTATACGCGTGTAGATTGACCTGGTTTGGTTGACCGTTATCGCTCAAGTCGCGATATCGAAGTTACATGTTGAGGGTAGTATGTAAAGGAATGGGCACGGGAAATCTAAACTGTATGCAAAAAAGAAACACAGTGATTTGACGCATACATTCTCCTTGGGTTGAAGGGTTACCTTCGAAAATTCAATTGACACTAAGCGGAAACAAAGCGGTGTAAAATTAACTATTTATTATATATAAATATGTATTAGCGATATATTGTACAACGGAGTAAATGAGTCAAAATTATAAATATGTAAAGAGTAAATTCTAAAACTATTGTCACGGTAAAAAGGCATAATTTCACGATTGGGCGCTTAAAATGGCCTTTCACGGTTTTGACAAGAACGACTCGCACTGTGCCATCCTTAGCAGTTCTTTATTTTATTATTAATTTAATTTTAGACATTTCAATTTTAGTTGTCTACAGAACCCTTGCGAGGAGGTAATTTTAAAAATCTGTAAAAATTTTTACAATATAAAAAATTATCTATTTACAAATAGTTTCAATAAAACGTCGATTTTTATATTAATAAAAAAATATTGCTATATTATCATTTGTAAAACAAAACATAATTTATCGAAACGGTGAATATCGATCACTGACCGTCAACAAAACGCACCAATGTTGTACAAAATGCGTCAACAAAAAGAGCAAGAACATTAATTCTTCTGACATTTTAAGGTAAACCAACAAAGGAGCACTGTTAAACAACAGAGTGTTAATGAAATTTAAAGAACACTCAACACAATTAACGTTGTTTGTGAAGCGAACGCGCGCAGAGAGCAGTCGTAGATTGCCATCCGCGTGCACAGCGCGAGAGGTGGGTACTCGGCGCCCGTGTCCAAAATAAACTGTTGGTGGATATACATTAAATATGTATTCAATGAGTTCTTTATACAATTATGAATATGTGTTGAAGTTTGATGCGATATACAAATACCCTTTAATCATTATTGGTTGATAACTATCGACAAATTTACTTTTTATTTGTCCATCTCGCCGTCTGTTTGACCGGATGTGCATAGTAAGAGAGTAGTGATTTCTTTTAAATGAGATGAAAGTTAAAAAAAAATAAATACGTGATGACGGGTAAAACAATCAATATAGTCCGTATAATTAATTGAACAAGAAGGTAAGCGATGTAAGCGAGTAAGGCTCGGACGAAGCTAAGTTGTACGGGTTCCTATAATTTCGGTGCGGTGGCGTGTTACACCCGACCAAAACGCGAATGTTTCGGGTTGATAGGTATCAAATAAGAATATGATGATTCATATCTATAAAACCGTTGTCTCATGTGCTAGATTTTTGTCACTCTGATGAAAGCACCCAGAATTAAACGTCAGATTCAAGAGCTTAGCTCCTTAAGCCTCCGCGTTGAACGAGTATGAATAGAGAGAAATGTTAACGATTTTATTTATAACAATAGCTTGTTATTAATGCGGTGACAACATCCGGTACCAAAAGATAAGCTTGTTCTCTGAAGCATGGAGCATATTCTGTTTTCTGAAGCAGGTGGTTTAATTAGATTTTTTGTGAAAAATTAATTTGTTTATTTATTATATGTAATAAAGGATCAATTACTTACCTTTCAGTTCGAAATCAAAGCGCTAGCTTGTCATTCACCATCCCTACAATCCAGTGGAATTACCTAATTTGCTCACATAATCTTATTGTATTTGCATAAGATAGGTGTGAAATAACATGTACCTCTTTATATGAAATGTCATGTCTGTTTATTTGTATACTTATATCGTCGCGTTGCTGCAAATTGAACAAAAATGGTTTTCATTCACTTTATAAATACGACATTTAAATTATGCTTTAACATGATTACTTAATTTTCAAAGACAAACTAAAGCCGTTTAAAAAAATGACCAGCATGTTGATATAAATTTTATTCATTATACAATATATTGTCGATGGAACGCAGCAGTTATTTGAAAACTTTTACATAGACATAAGTATCAAGATACAGTTGTTTATAACAGCTCGTTATTTATTTTAATAATGAGAAAATTGCCCCTAGCTTTAAAACGGCGGAGACTACAAAGAATTGACTTTTTTGTCTAGGAACGTTGTGATCTTTTAATAGTGACCAATTTTGTATATTATTTACGTATCCAACATTAACTGTTTTAGAGCGAAGTGTAAAACCAGTATATATTTTGCTGTGTTGCATTATGTAAAATCAAAATGTCATTTATAACAAATGTTTACTATAAATATTAATAAATTTTAACAATATTATTTAGTTTTTCTATTGCAAATAGTATTTTATTAGAAACTTAAATTTTACAACATCAAAAATAAAACAACATGTATCTCCAAAACATACAACTATGATGTCATTATAAAGTCGCAGCACTTAGTATGACAGTGACGCTTTTTCTTACTTGTGATGCGCCTGTAGTATAAACTAAAACCATTGATTAATTTATTATAATAATTACAAATTAATTATCAATCTTATCGGTAATAGAATATTTATGTTACAGTGTATAGATGAATGTATACAATGAAAATTTTCATCCGTTAATAGTTTTTGATAGATAACCATTCAAGCTTTTATGTTATTATTTACAAAAGTTTAACAAATCCGCTGCTACTCAACCTTTGTTATAGCTACTCTACTCAACCTTTGTAGCAATGCTAGCTTACTGATACGACGCTCGGCGCGCCACCCGAAAGTCATGAGTTTGATTTCTAATTAAAACCGATGGGTTTTCATAACCTTAACGTCATCTATTTATTCGTCCATATCATTCCCTAACGATGAAGGAAAACGTACGATAAACATGCAGATACATCGAAACTGGCATGTAAGAACTATAAACAGTAATGGTGCCTCAATCTCCTGTGATTGGTTCAAGTGACTGCGAAATGTGGACGTGTGCCATCTCTGGCTGTCCAATGTTCGAAAAAACGCTATATGGTTCCAAAAAAAATATCTAGACCACCGCATAAGTACCGTACGAAATGCGCTCGCTGCGTTGATAGCTGACCAAAAGTTAGTCGCCGTTGAATTAATTGGGCGACTTCTATTAAGCCCAGAATTTTGTATGTTATTACAATGTCTTTTAGTAAACTCTATTACAAACTCCGAATTGCCTCAGCAAGAGTTATTTTTTGATGTAAAACATTTTTAGGCGCAACTTGAAAGTAACTGAATTCTTTCTTTGAGCGGAAATAACGTTCAGTCAAATTTATGATCCGTTTGCGTAATTTCAACATTAAAAACTTGAATACAGAATTTGTCGCTAAATAGGAAATATTAAAATTAAATGCGGCCGATATTCAAAAAGGAAATTTCATACGTCAATCCCAAATATATTTAAGATTTTTTATTTTATTGATTAAACTGACTGTGCTGGCGTCTCTGTTCGGGTAGACATAGAAGGAATTCCTGCATTAGTTGTTGAAATAAAAGTTTTTTAAGCGCGGTTTGAGAGTGACTGCTAATTTTATTGGGACGGAAGTAACATTCAGTAAAGTCTATATTCTGTTTGCGCAGTTTCCGCATTTATAACTTGAATTTCGAATTCGTCGCCAAACTAAAAATAATCACACGCTTGCCATGCAATATGCAACCCACCACTAACCCTCGAATCCGTTCTTCCATTACGAACCTCTAACCGACGAATTAAAAATTGATTGAAGAGAATTGATTAATATCGATCACCTAAGCAAGTGTCAATATTTTATTTATGCGATGCGACGTTCAGTCATGCACTCAGCAATACGTCAGAAAGTGATAGGAGACCCTGAACGAGGTGGTTGGGAGCGCATCTGTTGATGATTCCAACACTCGTGATTCCTTGTTGGATGTGACTGTTTGCGTTTTCCTAAGAATGTGCTGATCTAATATAAGGCATACGTAGAAATAACAATATAACTATTTAGCGGAACTAAGATAAATCAAATAATAACACATGCTTAGGTGTTCGATATCTGTCAATCCTCTGGAATTAATATTTAATTCCTTGGATAGGGATTCGTAGTGGAAGATCAAACTCGAGGTTTAGCTGTGGGTTGCATACTGCTGCATGTTAACGAGCGTATAATTATGAATTTTCGGAAATAAAGACCCCAAACAATATAATATAGAAATATTCAAATTCAAAATGTCCAATATACAAAACAGCAACATCATATTTAAACTTCCAATATGTTAATAAATAACCATTTTATTAATAACTAGCTGTGCCCGCGGCTTAGCCCAGATGGCTATAGAATGAGTTCCTTCATTTTTTTTAATATGGAGCGATCAGTTATTCAAATTCAAAAATATTTCTTCATATTTCACAGGTTATAAATATCACTTAAAATACGTCACAATATGTTAAAAGTTTACGTTGTACGCTGTACGCCGTAAAATTTTTACAATTTCAATTTGAATTTGCACTTTCAATCACAATCCCGATACCGATCTATAGATAACACTCTAACATCACTCATTGAGTTTTAATTTAGTCGTTACATTTGTCACAACGCCAAATAAAAAAGTTTTGTTTCAATCGCGCAAAAAACAACACATGCATTCGTGACGGTTTTTGTTTTTTAATCTATAATTAGGTATGGAAACTCATTTACGCTACCCGGCCGAAGGAGCTGCGTCGGAGTCGTCGGTCGCTCCAAAAACAAAACGGCGCCCGTCGAAGCCGACCATAAATACGTGGAGGTGACACCGCGAGACGATTATGAATTGCGGAAATCGTGTGCGCAGGTAGCGGGCGCGCCCCCGCCCGCCGGGAGAATTACAAACGCAAATTATGTGGAAGGGCTTCCGAATAATATTGTTTGATTTACGATGTTTGCTTACGTAACACCCTTAAGTATTATTACCGGCGTGTATTTCTTCCGAGATGGGATAATTTTATACGGTGCCGTTTTATGTTTTAATTCGCTGCCTTCGAGTTCTCTGCATACCGAATCGTTCGAGCCTTGGTATTAGTATAGTACGTAATTTGTGTGCGCCTATACTTATGTATTTTGAATATTTTACAATGGTCTGTACGGTATTATAGCAATTGTAAATAACATATCAAATTATGTAAATCAATTTGACGGTGTCATCTACCTGAAGAAGAGGAGACTTTGTTGTTTACTTATAAATTTAGCATTTTAATATTATGTATAACTTTTACAGTCAACGTGGTTGATTTTCCTGGTTCTTCGATTCATCCTCTTTGTAACACGTTATCAATGGTTTTAATTATATCTAAGTGCGCAGCCGTGCGAAGATATTCGTGGAGCGACAAAAGCGATATGTATAACCGATAGTTATAAAGACACACTGATTAGTATCATAAAAACATACACTGCAATTATTGCGTCACACTGGCCAGACAACATCGTTTAGCCTATCGATCGTCCATGGTGGTGTCGATATTTGGTGGACTTATATAATGCTAATTTGTTTTTTTTTTAATCTTTAAGAAACACTTATTGCAAGATTTTTTCAAGAATACGATCGAAAACTATTAAAAATTAAATTTCGTCATCATACCACTATCATTTTATTAATAAGGGGACAGGTGACAGTTCGTAGCTTTATGATTTTTAACAATTTTTGGCAAACTATTAGCGAAGGATTGACAACGCACAAACTGAAGAGGCACTCATATCATCGACGTCGTACGCGATTCGCACTAGGTCGTGCGGCAGCTCACAACATTCATCTACGAAACAGGAATCCAGCTCAGACGTTTGAGGGTTTTTACGAGCGCGCATAGTTCCGAAGTAACATAACGAGTTCGGAAAAACTTCCAACCGGCGAAGAGGGGTCGGCCGGGCGGGCGTATATCAGCAAACATGTCCTCGGATATTCTGTGGACATACGGGGATGGCGCGCGGAAAAACTTATGCAAGAAATAGCTATCCGAAATCTGATGAGGGGGCCATCCATCATGCGAGCCGACGGCGGCCGACGCGGCCCGCCCGAGTGTTTTATCTGAGCGCGGCCATCTCCTGAACGGGGCCCGGCGCGATTAGTCCTACCACTTATACCCTGACACTTTCTAATAATACGACCGCAGGATCGCGGACGTCCACGGAATCGCCGACGGGGATTCCCCGTTTGTAAAACTAATAGGGCTTTAACGCTTTTCATATTCGGTGAGTGTTGCAAGTATAACTGTCGGCTCGCTTTTATCTGCGGACGTGTCGTCAAAGCTACGAAAATTTGAGGCCATGTTCGGTAAATTTTAAATTGTCTTTAGATTTTCAGAAAGCTGATTGAATATCTTGTAAAAGTATTTGTGCAAGGCACTTAGCTTTAATACATTATAAAGTAGAGTGTCTTATATTTTATATATATATATATATATATATATATATATATGTATATAAAATATAAGACACTTCTACTTTTATAAGTCATTAAACTCATGTGATTCGTGCGGCACATTTAATAGTAAAACAAATTTAAAATATTAGAACATCAAGTTACACCAAGGGCATCAACGTTTGAAAAAAAAAAATAAATTTGAACGAACGTCATAAATATGAAAAATGGAATATAAATATTGGACAATTTCACACCCTATCGGCCTTGCCGCGAGTCATTGAGGTGACAGTTCTTTCTGGTGTTAGTGTATATTGTTCTAAACCTATTGTTCTAAACCACATATTGTTCTAAACCTGAGTTTTGTGTATTTTTATTGAATTTCGCAATTACTGCTGTAAAATAGTTTAATTTTTTTGAATTTGTAATTTTACAATTCAATAAAATAAAAGGTAGTGTGTAAATACTAGTGTGTAAGTAGGTATGATTCTACTGTCACCTGAAAATCCCGTCTACACTGGGTGTGACCACGATAACTAAAAAACTATTTCACTTTTAAACTTAATTTCTTTTTCAATCTCATCACTAATCGATTGGAAATAACTGCTTTGAAAACAACAGCTTGATATAGTACCTATTAACTGTAATTGAATTTTTTAACTGGCAGTTATTCTTGTTTTTATCCGGCATTTCGCTTAAATAACTAAAATAGAGGTTGAGATGAATATTTTATATTATTACCGCCATCTGTTGGCAATTACAAAATTAAATTGAGCGTAAATTTTTGTAATTGTCAAGAGATGGCGGCAGCAATATAAAAAAAATCTTGTTAAAAGTGAAATAAAATCAAGCATTAAACTACAGATACAATTTTGCATTATGATGTCTAATAAATATTAAAAAGATACCTATCCTTTTTTGGATTAAAGTTTACTATAAAACTATTTGAAAATCAAATATAAAAAAAGAGAACTTATGGTGAAAAGCTCATATAATGTAATAAACCTCTAATTTAAATAACATAAGTATGGTACGAGCGCTTAAGGCATGCACATGATTTGGTTTTATCAAATTTGTATTAATTTTAAAATTTAAATTTCAAAATAGTAAATTTTATTTACTGGAGAAAGTTATTAAACATACCTTTTATTTATTAGACGAACATCAGAAGAGCGCAATAAAATTTTATTCTGTGGAGTAACGTTTGCTTTTGTAAGTTCTATTAGCTCGTCTGGAGAAGTAATGAAGTCTGGACTTCTCATCAAAAATACACTATGTAAAGTTTTAATAACATTGCATGTTGTTTCGTTGTTTCAAATGACACGAATAAAGTCAAGCAGTAGGTGAGGCTGATTTAAGTAATAATCTCCAAAATTGGTTTAAAGTATATACCTATTATTAGTGTATTATACAATAAAAAAAAACTTATATTGAACTGGCTTAAATCTGACTACATTGAATATAGAACACTAAATTTTTCACGCATTTAATTCACAATGTAGTTTCCTTTTTATCTTATTTATTTAATTAAAAAGACGGTAAATATTTTTATTGAATAACATAATCGATAACAATACCTACCTTATCAATATTTATTCACGTCTTTTTTTCTATCTTCTTTATGTTTCCAATGTTTTCATTTCTAAATTTGTTGTTTTATATCGCAGTCATTAAAGGGTTACTCTTTTGCTACTAATATGCAGCAATGTAATAAAAATGGACCAAACACAATTTCATTATTAAAATTTATAAACGTATTTGGTTATATGGAATGCGCCAAAAAACTTGTTACTGTATATAAGGATGTATATTGTTTTTTTTTGCTTATGTTGCGATATATTAAAATAACTTTAAGCTTGAATCGTGTATTAAAAATTGTTTTACACTTAAAATATAAAACGTATTAGGTCAGTGGAGACGGACCGTGGATAATAATTCTTCCTTACCGGGGCCGATAAAATCCGAAAATGGCCCAATACTTATAAACCATATGAAACACATTGTTTATTTCTAACCCGTCTCCTTAGATTCTCCGAATAAAAATATATTATTTATAAGTACGAAAAAAATAAGGTCACGAAAAGTTTCCAAGTTAACGATGTCCCGGAGTTTCCACAGCAGTCACCACCTCGGAGGGTAGTCGTAAATTTGTTGTCGTCACGCGAGGCGAGCGGCCGCGGGTCCGCCCACACTCGCGGCGGCTCCTCGACACGCCGTATCTCGGCTACAGACACTCCAACCCTTATTTATGGCTTATCAACGCGGCGTGCCCTTCGATAACGGACCGAGTTGTTAACGCAAAACATGGCCATAGCATATTTTAACCGGACAAACGATTTGGTTGCCGAGTCCCGGGGATGCCGTGCTTTAAGGTATGCGTCGACCGCGATTTCGATCATACGAAGGTTTTCTCGTTTTGAGATTAAACTTGCGGTCGAGGCCAACTCTGTTCTAACCCTTAACTGTTTCCATTCTTCACTATTGATCCAGTCGACATTTGCTCCTTTGAATACTGCGTGCGCATCTGTCCATTAATTCTCGGGTTTAATTTAATATTAAATTTTGTAATATCAATTCCTACTCTTTGCCAGTGGTTTCTTTATATGGTAATTTTCAATATTGACGCACCGTCCGAATATGTTAATGACGATCGTGCTGAGAATAAGACAATCCTGTCAATATTTTCAAAATTTTATTTGTATGCCGCCCTGATTATGATCCTTTTCTAAATAATCCTAATGAATCGAAACTCATAAAGCACAAGAACCGTCGCTATCACGTTTCGTCGTTAACGGATCACTGGAGGGCGTAGACGCGGGCACCTGCGGTAGTGTCGGGTCCTCCATTATGCACACGCGCGGGCGCTCGAAGTGCGAACAATGGTTACAGCGAACAATGCTGGCGCGAGACGAAATTGTGCGTCATAAATAAAGCCCGCAGACATATTGGCCGAAACACAAAATTGCCGGCTGTGAAATATATAACACGAAACAATAAAGGATTTCCAGAAGCTTATTGATTTACGCCCGAAGTAAACAATGAGAGACAATGACGAGAGTGATTTAATTTCGACTCGTCGTTCGGCCAAATTATCAAACATGAATTAGGCATTAATCCGAAGTAGGGTTCGATTAACAGGGTATTTATGTAAATATAAGGCTGAACGCCTTTGTACGAACATACAATTGTTCGACGGTTGATCAAAGTTCAGAATGTAATTAATCGTTCTCGTTTCGTGTGTATATGTGGTATATTGTTTTATATCGGCCAATGTTTTCGACAATGATCAACATTGACGAAGTAGGTAGGTACTTAAGGTATTTAGTTTTCAGGGTTAAGTGCCGCCAAAGAAAAAAAAGTCGTGTACTATCACTTCGCTGACCGTCCCCATTCATCTGTTTTTCTATATTTCTTTCAAAACCGTTTTTCTCAGGAAAGTGTGCGAGTATCAAGTTCAAAATTATTTTCAAATATTTAGGTATGCGTCCACTTAGGGAACATACCCAAATACCCATACTACGTGACCCATATTTTATAATTTTCACCCTCCCCGATCCCTCTTCGGTTGACCAACCGTAGTATATGCTAAGACCCCACCCCACCTAGTTTTCATATAGTGATTCATAAATATGATTTTAAATAATTTTTTGCTAACAGAAAGTTAATATAAATCAAGGAGAGAAAACTTAAGTAAAAACATACTGTAACAGGTACTACGTTTTACTACAAATAGAATACTACATAAACGCATCACTTCTGAATGAGTACAAAAGCTGTCAGTTTACATCAGCTGACGTCCCGGCATATTTGCGTCAGTATTGCCATCTGCGAGTTTAAAAAGTGCTGAACGCTGTGCGTCATAATTTGAATATATGTATCTCTGAAAAGCGCAAGAATTCTCTGACTACGTGATGAAGCCTTAAGGCCCCTTTCCATCCTGTGACCAAGCGTGGTATTTTGAAGTGACCCCCTCCCCGTGAACGGGTCACGTCGTATGGTATGTTCCCCTAGAATCTAAGGGAACTTACCCATACGACGCTTGATTTATGTATACATCTAGGCCTAGATGTACATAAATCAAGCTTCTATGTCAAGTAATGAAAAATATGGTATTTATGTCTTATTTTTTAATACTCGAAAATAAATGAAAACATTTAGAGTACTTACTTTCCATTAAATCAAATCAAATCAAAAATATTTTTATTTCTTAGGTAATTAAATTACACTCGAAATACGTCCTCAATAAATTATTTTCGACATTACCACCCATTTCAAATGCTGATTTACCTTGAGAAGAATGGGCAAGAAACTCAAGGGTAGCTCTTTTTTTTAGCTTAGAATTTGGTAAGAAGCTAGGTTTAACAGAACAAATAAAGGGATAAAACCAAAAGTCGTTAATTTGCAATTATATCAAACAACAAAAAAATACGATTACGAATTTGCACCTTTGGTATATGGACTGTATTTTGAACCGATATATAAGACAAGACTTTCTAACGAATAATTTTGAAATATTTATAACAAAATGTAAGTGTCGGAAAATAATATCTCAGCCATACCGTAATCGAAATGCGATAAATTTGTCAAGACTCTTGATGGATGAAATATTTGCAAATGTAATTAAATTGTACGGAACCCTCAGGTGGCGAATCAATTCACTTGTCTGTTGTTTTAGGGTTTCGAGCAAAGGGTTTTTGGGGCACTTTGTACAAGTAACATGAAGTAAAAAAAAATCAGTAAAATCGACACCGTATATTCAGAAATATGAAAAAAATTGAAAAGGTAATACGAAATAAATACTTTCATTGAAAATTATTTTTAACATGATCGGATATTCCATTTTTGAGTTATTAACGAATATGTGCGCTTACCAGCAAAAGGACGTAAATACCATGAAAATACGCCCTTTTTGATGCACTTTAGTTTATTCTTATTTAAGAGTAATAGTCGACATACTTGTTTCTCTGGTAGTTATAGGAGACTAAAGTGCTTATACCTTATGTGTGGGAAACATTAAAAAAAAATCTAATAAGGTAGTTTTTTATCAATAGCGAATTTATTTGCAGTAACGGCTACGGAACCCTACACTGAGTATGGTTCAACTTGCTCTTGGCCGTATTTTTTCTATCTCATAAAAAAAAGACCGCCATTTGTTCATTTCGAAATTCATGGGTGTGGTTCTTTAGATTGTTTGCGTTTTTGTTTGGTTGAATTGTTCTTGATTACGGAAGATAATGTTGTTTGTTTGCGTTGGACGTGACATTAGAGTTCCGTAGTCGCGTTGCTTAAGTCTATTTCTTATAAGTCGGTTTATATCTCGGAGTTTGATGCTACTTTAAGTAAAGAAATATAAAATTCTCATTTTTATATAACTTGTGGTAGTGTCAATATATTACCAATTGTGTGAAAGCCTTATCGGAAGCCTGCTCGTCCCTTTGACTGTAGTTTATTAATATATTGTTTTTTTCTTTTAATTCTCTATATCTAAGAGATGTCCTTTGTTGAAGAGTAGAATTATATCCGACATATAACATTGTACTGGTACAGTTTCAATGCCATGTTAAACAGTTGTGACAGATAGTGAACTAAGAAAGGTGCACCTGTTTTGAGCACTTCATTACATAAACCGTTTGTAACGGGACTATTTTCAGCTTATAAACTTTTTATGTATTAGTAAATTAAGAGCCATGAATTAGTTTGAAGCGATTACTTTTATTTCTGTGATTTGAATGCATTTCGTTTTCATTGTAATTCCTTTTTAGGTATAAATCTTTATAGAACTTTTGCACCACCATTATATATTTTCTTATTTAAGTTTTTGTACGTGTTTTGTGTACGGTTAATTCTTTGAAAGCTTTTTGATACTCCTAAGTTCCTTATAATGGTTTTCTGCTTATAATTACTGTAGTACATCCTGATTGATCTAATGGCTTCTTTGTATAAATTACTAATTTCGTTCTTCATGTCTTGACTTTTACTTTTCGTATGTATTAATTCGGTTCCTTTTATTCTTTGTTCTGTGTTTTGGTGATTATTTCTTGTTGTTTTCTTTGGAAACTCACATTATTCTAATTAATTTTCACATTTATTTGGCTATGTAAGTATGTATATTTTATACCCTCGAATCACCCCAACTACTGAATGGATTTTGATCAATGAGGTGTCTTTCTTCGTCTAAATATTCAATTTATTATAAGCTAGGTTTTTTAAAATTACAATGACAGTCGTAAAATCCAAAATGATCGCAATTAAAAATTGCGTACCATTTGAGTGATATTTTATGGTCAAAATCAAGTTTATAATTATTGAAACATTTTGCTGTAATAACTTGTATTTAAAATTTTGTTTCCAACCTTCTGTTTAAAACCTGAAAATATAATGAATAACAATATATCAAAAAAGGGAATATATCACTGTTATTGTAACTAGATATGACCAGTGATGACGTTGATTCCGATAATAACGGAAAGCAGTCCTAATATTTTGTTAATACTAAATTAAAAAGTAGTAAAAAAATAATTACAAAACCCGATTGTGTAATAAGTTCATTATTACAAATAAACATGGAAACAAGGTGATGACTTTTCGATAAAATATGACAAATATTTGCAGTCGGAGGCGTCGGATTTATAATTCCTTACGTGCCGTGAATCTTGCTGTATGTCTCCGGCTGTACAATTTTCATATTTAATTGGATGGCTTTTACATCATTACATCAGTTTACTTTAATGCAGTTAAGTTTTTTTTGAAATGATAACTTCTTTAGCACCGTTGTGATTTGAAACTCGATGAAACGAAAACGTCATTCTAAGAAAAAAGCAAAGATAAACATCTATAAGGCTTAAAGAAGAGAGAATCAGATACAATGTGTGATGAGATAGAATGCGTGCGAGTGAATGAGACAGAATATGTATGAGATGCAATAGAATGCGTGAGAATGAAATATGTGTGTCTGTGTGCGTCTACGGATTGTCATTTGTAGAAATTAAAAACAATAAGTCTGAATAATAAAATAATAAATAAGTTTTACACTCGGTGCTAATATTATAATAAATAAATCTTATAGTTACCGTACTTCTGATAACGTATTCATTCTCATTCTTTCGCAGTTTAGTTTTCTGAAAGTTTCACTTTTATAGCGTGTGAACTTTACATTGTCTTTTGTTCAATTTTCGGAGGTTTTAAGTAAAGTACGAAACGAATCTATTCATGAAGAAATTACTGAAATCGTTAACAATTTTCGCTCTCGAATACCACAAAATAACGAAGTTACATATAAACATTTGCCTTGTAACTGCAAGAGAATGCAACCTCGTGGAGGAATAGTAAAAATCTAACATCGCGCACACACTCATACACAGAGAAATACACAGTCTTACGCGCATAACGATAAACATTATCGTTCTTTGTGTCGCGCAGTCGGATAGTTAAAACAGCGGTAATAAGGACAACAGTCGGTACCTGACCAACGGCGGAAGGAACAGAAAATCGATACGGCGTCTGACGCCCGCTGTTGCTGCAGCGCTCCTCGGCCAATAACGCGGCCGCTTATTAACGAGTTTGTACAATCGATCCCGGAACGAAGATAAGGGCGGCCGGCGCGGACAGGTGGCGGGCGGATCGCGTGACGCGCGCGCGATTTATGACTTAATAGCCCGGTCTCGGCGCTAAGGACGGCCCAGATAAGGCGCCTCGAAGTGATTGTCGGCACTCACAACAATCGTAATTGTTCCGAAGTGCTATCTATTGTGAGCGCACGCGAGCCTCGTTTCAGCCCGACTTGGAGAGTGCTAATTGCTTTTAAACAGCGCTACCTCTGTTTATGTTCGTTCAAAATTTAAATTTCGGCTGTGATAAAGTTTCCGGCTGAGGTCGGGCGCGGATGAGGTGCAAGTTCTCAGCCGCTGATTGTTGAAATCGGAGCTTTTGTAAACAAAAATGGTAACGAGAAAAGTAGTCAAAGTTGTTCTTGAACTAATTTCGTTAAATGAATAATTTATATGCTTGGAACTTTTGTTACATGAAATGTAAATATGTAATTTTATGCGAGTCTGGGGCGCCATAGTTACCCCGAAAAGTCGAGCTTCAAGGGAAGGGTCCCGCATTACCTTTTGATATACTCACATATGATTTCAGGTCACAAATTTTAAATTACTTTAAAGATTCATATGTTGACTATTCAAAAAACATTTATTATTAGCTATTACTATATAATATACAGAAGGTGGTGGTCATGGTCAAGAATGTTGCATTGAAACCAAAACGTACCGGATTCGAATCCTGTTGTTGTCAGGTTTTAATAATCCCAATTTTAAGAGTACCCTCTCACACCTTGTTACTTCAGACTGAAGAGCACGAACCTTAAGCCTTCCACGCTGGCGAAGTGCGAGTTGGGAGTTGCTAACGATCGTTGTCACCAAAGTGATGACTTAAAAATATTGATCAATTCATCCATGGTCAAGAGCGAACCTGGTATGAATAGTGACCACACAAATTAAACGACTCGTGAGTTTTAACTTAGATAAATTCAATACCATTAGATACGTACGTTATAAAGCACAATATAAGACTACTACATCAGTCTTTACTTAAGTTAGGACGCACGTACCGCAAATCTCGCATGAGCTGAAAAATCCGGGACTAACTTCAAGAAATTATATTTCGCAATCAATCAACGAGCATCACACTAATATATACTCATTTTTATTATAATAAATTAATGATTACATACATATTACGTGCATATCAAACTTTTATTTATCCACATTTTCTCTTGTCGTGGTCTGTAACTCACTTTTTGTCAATAAACGTATTGACAATATAGACAAAATTAAAAGATAAAGTATTAATTTCGTCAACTCTGTACATATAAGGAAAGAGTGAACGTGTATTATTACAGTCTATACAATAATATTAAGTAATGTGTCTAGAGATTAGTGATGAATTTGGCCAAAAAGTATTCGATAACAGAGTTTTTTAATTAAAAAATCATTAAAGCACTGAATATTTAATATCGAGCACTTGGTCTTCAGATTTACAAGCGGTTCAAATTAATTTACCCAAACAACATCTTTATTGTAGACAAAATTGTATTTTCACCACAGATTACATTTTACGGATTACAGTAAATAATTTTGTAGAATTACTCCGTTTCTTGTGATAATTGGTGGAAATAGTATAGGTACGAAGTTTCATAAAAATCATAATTTTATTAAAGTTGATTTTAACCATAATTTTAACGAATGCAGTTTCAAAGGCACTAATCTAATGACTTTTCATCATTTACTTATCAAATTTAATTGTTATTAAGCGAAAGTGACAAACAACCTTAATGTAACTATTGTTTGTTACTGATCTTTTGATAAAATTTAATTAACATTATGAATTTGTTGACAGAATTGGACATTATTCATACATCACTGTGAAGTAAATTAAAAATATTCTCTTAATATATAAAAAAATCTAAAATATTTAGATTACAAAACAAATTGGACTATACATTAAATGATAGCTAATGGTTAGCTAATTTTTATTAAATATTTTAATATACGAGTGAGTTTCTTAAGGGCAGTTTCTTAAGTTTCATTTGAAAACAATAGGAAGATTAGTTAAGGTTAAGAAGTTAAGGAACCTGGTTAAATATTTGCTGGGCATAACATAATACTCGTTTACTATATAGATATAGAAATGGGACTTTCATTGCGTAAGTTTCGCTGGTACTTGGTACTTTTTATTCCCAAATAAAATCATATCGATTCGGGATAGCCGAATCAATTAGGTGAACGTATTTAACTTTACTTTTAACGTTTTCGCAGTGCGATGTTTTATAAATAAAATTGGCAGAAAAATATCAAAGCTTAATATTTAACGCTCCATTTGATTTTACATAAGTATTACAATTTCTACAATATCTTAATGTCATTATAAATGAAGCCATAAATATATATAGAATAATTTTATTTGTAATAGTAAAGTTAAATCTTCTATTTCTCTTGTAATAACTTCAAAATCTATGTCCTTGTTTACTTACTAAAAATTGAATTTCCCTCATAAATTGGCATTTCGAAGTTAGCCCGAACGAAATGTCGTAATGTTATATTTAGTCGCATAATTCTTTTGATTAAAATTTTTTTTTTTTTCATTTATGACTCGATGCGATCTCAAACAGAAGAAATTTAAATGTACTCGTTTTAGGCATTTTCATTTTTAAAATCTTATATTAGATTGACTTGTTATTTATCATCTGTCAATTGCGTTATGGCGAAATTGTTTTTATAATTCCAATATTTGTGGGTATTCTTTTCTAATCAAAAGCATTAGGGAATTCATTGCGATAAACCAAATTTCTCTCCAGTAAATGCGATAACCAGTGAATCGACTCCTGTTTAATATTAGCTTCTACTGTGAGATCTTCCCTAAGGAACGGGTAACCTACAAAATTTTGTTCAGAGAAATGATTTGTGAAATCTGCTGTTTCTGATTTAGTTTGATGCACCCATCTACGGTAATTAAAATTAATTAATTTGTACTCCTGCAAAAATGGATGACTTATTTTGATGCGCAGACGCCGGTAGGAATTGCTCAGCGTCCTATTCGTATGGCAGCTTTTGCTTATAGCATTTTGGTAAAATACATCTGCTTGCGCTGCCTACTGCCGAGTTTTCACCGCAGCACATAAGATTTCTTACAAATGTATATGGGGGTAATTATCATCGATCAATAAGTCAATTTAATAACTAAGTCACTGTGTATAAAGGCAATTCAATAACTACCTTAATTTTTATTGTACAAGAAAGATAATCTTTGTTAGCTCTCTACGTAACGAAGCTGTCGCATTGATCAGAGCCACCGGATATTTAATTGTGAATATTAATAAGTTCGATTAATGAGAGTTATCAAGTTCAATCTAATCTGTCATTGTTGTAAAATTTTACTTTTACAATTTTGACGTGACAACGTCTTAAATTAGGTTGCGGCTGGGAGTCACTTATGAAAAGTGTAACGCTCGGTAACGTAACGATGAGTCACCGAACGAGAGAGGCCCGCCGAATGCTTGCGTCTCTCCCACTCAACTATGATCGGTCTGCCGCGCGCGCATACTAGAGAATTAGTGCATAGCTTGCAAATGTATTGCGTTATTGTATGTATATTTGTATATAAATATTTATATCTTTTCAAGTCTTGCTGTCGGGTGGCGCGCATTATAATTATAAATTGACATTTATTAGAAACAATAAAATAGATGTTTCAGTCAAAATGAAATTCAATGATAAGTCAGAGGCTAAATGGAAAAAAAAATATACATAATAATTTTAAAATTAAGCTTAAATTTAGCGGATTTTTTTGTATATTCTTAATATCAAAATAAAAAACTGAATGATAAATTGAACGCTTGGAACCTACTATCCATAACAGGCCCCATTCTCACTTAAATACGTAGGAAACACTGAAAATTTCTGAAATGAATGAGAAAAATGGCTAGGAATGGTCAAATACGAATTTATTGTTTTCCCAAATATTCTCCATTAGCATAAATGTACTTTTTCACATGAATAAACCAATTTTGAAAAAAATTTTTACCACTCCTCCATAATGATCTCAGAAACATTTTTTTCATTTACTTCGACAGCCTCTTCTGGTGATAAAAATTGTTGACTGTGTTCTTAATTTTTGCGAACAAAAAAGAGTCACAAATGTGCCAGTTCGGGACTGTTTGCAGGATTGCTCGTAAGTTCTATGTTTTATGTTACATTTCTCTTGAATACGATGAAAAGTGGTGCATTGTATTTGTATTCTTCTATAATTGTTTTTGCCTCTTTCTTGAAAAGTACATCATTACACCCTTTTAATTCTAAAATTTGCTAAGAATAGAACGCAAAACACGTACTTTCCCAAGTGAGTTTCTAGATAAGCCCATACAAAAAAAAATGTCGTGCTGTTTAAGGTACATTATAACTAGACAAAATTAAGATTTTTTTTTTATTAAAATTTCGTAATCGCCCGGGTCGCTTTTTTCGCTTTTATCAAGTTTAATTTACCGTCTGAATAATTGTGTGCAAATTAGCAATGACAGGGCGACGCGCGGCCGCCGGAGGTCTGCGCCTCCGCATTAATCGTCGGAGGAAATATTAACGGAGGGACCCGCGCAGCGACAATGCCGCCGCCGCCGCCCTCTCCCGCGTCATGGCGGTGGCTTACTAAACTTCTCGTGTTTATTTGATGATTAATTTTAATCGATTTTCTTGTATAGGTTTCTCGTACTCGATAATCCGTTGTCTACATGTCGTTTTCTGTATATTGTAATGTAATGATTCCGGGATTTAAATGAGTGGCAGTATGATTTGAATGTTATGAACATATAGAGGAAGTACTGGCCGTGAATTTAGAACAACTACTTCAAGGACAGACTTTGAGATAACCGCGATGTATTTCGTCGGTAGTATTGACGAAATAAAGAGAATCGTCAAGTTTTTAAGAGAAGTAATCGACGACAAAAAGCTTACTCAACTATAAAGTTTAATTATCCAATCGCTAAACAACATTAAATATACTTAAAAATAATAATAACGCCATCAAAAACGTATTAAAATATTTAGTAATTTTTGGAGTCAATGCCAGGCAAGAAAAGAAAAACAAGAAAGAAACAATACTCCGTAAATAAGTAGTATTGAATGAAAAGGATAGGATTTATAAGGTACTTTTTATTTCTTTTTAATTATTGATTTAATTGTCACACTTAGGAGCACACCGGAGGAAGTCTATTGAAATTGATGATTGAAAAAACGATATATGAGCCACGTTAAGGTTCATTTTACCCAACAGTGTTATAGGATGGGACCCAGCTAAAAGAAATTAAATATCTCTTCGAAAATTTGTTTGTTTATTTATTAATAGTCGAATTTATTTTTTTAAATATTCACCTCAAGCACGTATACTCCTGTGCATATATCGAAACCACTTTACCAATATTTTGGCCTACTATTTTTAGACGTTTAAACCATACACGGCCAGTACACCTTATTTATCATCCAAAATAACTGTTAATGTATTTATATGATCGTATCAAATCACTATTGTACAAAATTAAAATCAAAATCACATCGTCATATCAGAGGAATGAACAGGATAGGGGAATGCGTTGACGTCTTTCACGGCACAAAAGTCCTCGTTTCTCTAGTAGCAATGAGAGGCGTAGTGTCGTCGTGGTGCCAGAGAAAGTTCCGGATATCCTATTTCGGGCGCTTTTACACAAAGTCGGCAACACTATCGGCGCAAATTGACTCGTGCCGTTCAGAATTAAATATTGTTCTTTCTTTCTGTTACGGCACGGATACGGTAACAAAGGTTTTGGACAAAATCTTACAAATCTTTTGTTTCTTGATATTTTGTGTCTATCGATCACAATGAAACTTCATTCACATCGACTCACACTGTAAGAACTATACGGTCGATTGCTATATTTCATTTCCTAATCATGTAGTGATGATATAGTTTTGACGTCCTCCTTACCGTATCACACGTGTCTTTTGACGTGTATACATACGTCTTTGAATTTGCTTCCGTAGTGGGTAATTCAAAAACTGATGATAACAAAATCGGGGTACAGTCTGATGCTACAACCACATATCTATTATCTACATCCATATTTTAATCACCACTTGATAGGTAGGGATCAAAGAATTGGTTACGTATATTGAAGACTGAAGCATCGCTCGCAGCGGAGAAGAAAAGACGATATTATGAGGTGGTTTTATTGTGTCACAAATTTCTTTTAGTATAAATTTTGAGTCAGAGAACTATGATCTTCGTTTCGATAGATGAGTTTCAATCGTCAGCTCTTGTCAAAATCTATAGATGGCGTATGTAAAATATTAACGAGAAAAAGTTATAGAAAATATACATATAGTTAAAGTGAAAAATTTAAATAAATAATTCCAATTCGCCCTGTAAGTCAAATCAAAATATAAAGATCGTATAGGGATATAAAGATTTTCTTAAAAATATTTCAGAGTTCATGGACGGAGCGAGTACACTTGTAGCTGGGGCGACCGAGGCTATGCAAGTGGACGATGTATTCGGGTCTATATCAAAGCCGGGGTGTATAGATATCGATTATGTGCGAACACCGAGCATTAAAGTCACATTTAGCAGCAGCTGGTTCACGTTTCACTACTACATTTATAACTACACGAAATCCGAAAGACTTCTTAATATCCAAAGATATTAAGAATACGAAGATAGAAAGAATTATACATATAATTAGCTGACAGAAAATATTAACCCTTACGTAGACGTATTCACGTAAAATACACGGCAGTGTCCACGACACGGCCAAACCCAGATTTTTTTTCATCTGCCTTAATATTTACCAATTCTCACCAATTCACATTAACCTTTGTCGGTTCTTCATGGGTTTGCTGCATGGGATCCATATCGAATATCACTTGCGAAGAGAAAGGTATTCGTGAATGGTTATTTATATAGCCCCTGATCCGATATCGGTTCAAGTCCTATGTTTACTTACGTAAAGCTTTTGCTACTCATCTAATAATCGAAAGAACAAATATTGCTTAATCATAAAACAATATTTATTCGTTCATCCGTTGTTAAAGTATATTATATGATATATATTATGTCTTTCAATATTTTATGAAAATTAAATATTTTGTAATATCGAAATATAATGTTTATATTCAGAAATAAATAATTAACTTAGTGCTTAATAGATCGATGATATAAATAATTATTAAAAGCGAAATATACACAGTCAGTCGATTTGTGTTATCTGCACTAAATCTTTATTAATTTCGTTTTGCAAACTACTACTTTATTTGTAAGACTTGGACAATTTTACATACACATAATTGTTGCATTGAATTCCATCCACAAATTTGATATTTTTCAAAATAAAATAATCGGAGAAATAGTGTTTCTTTTTTCCACCCGTTAACAGTTAACCCCTTCCTTTAACGGTCCGTCCAATATTATCTGATTCATCATTATGATTAATCCAGTAATCGCATCTATACTCGTAGACAATACTTTTGAAGTTCATAATTTTTCAGTTCATTCGAATTTTTTATCTTGTTTCAACAATTGTCAAATATATGTTGATCGAGGTCAAAATTGTATATAGAACCATAAACAACCACCTACAAACGATTCCGTGTCGAATGGTCTAATCCTATTACTATCCGTCAATCTGACGGTTGACAAACGTATACAAATATACTTATACATTTTGTTTTGTAAATAGCCTATAACCATCAACAAACGATTGCACATCGCAAGGTCAAATTTCCAATCACAATCCGTGCATGTGTCAGCGTATAACAAACATTCATACAAACATACTTTTTCATTTTGTATTAATACCATTTCTAGACAATTCCGCGTTAATCGGTCACCCTACTACGTCGTATTTCGATCCCGATCGGGCTGTTGATTCTGGTGCCGTTCCATGTTCAATTTTAGTCCCGGCCTTAGCTTTCAACTTTGGTCTGCTTCTTTTTCTATACCGACTGTTACCGGTCTAAGTCTACGTATTATTATTGTTTTAAAGTATAATGTGGTGCGATTTGATGAACAATATTTTTGTCAATCTGTTGTATGTTTATTGTCATATATTTTTGGGTGAGATCACTGAAAAGAAATTTTAATAAAAATCATTAAAAAAAAAAATTGGATCTCGAGAACTACACCATTTGCCAGAACAAAAACTGCATGTAACTAAAAACTATTATCTGTCAAATCGACCAAATTATACAGGTTGTACAAAGTTTTTATTATGTTCGGTTAAATAGGGTCGGAATTCATTGCCGACAAAAATCATAGCACGAAATTTTTATAAATATATTTACATATTAATTTTATTTTAAAACGGTCAGACTGCGACTTTAGTAAACTCCTTCGGAATCTTTTGAAAGTGACCAGTTGTGATACAAGTGCATATATTTTAATAACGCTGGCGTTCGCAATACGGAATACGGGCGTCATGAATTTTCTATTAGCTAGGTGATTCGTTTAGTGAGCGAGCGCGGACAGTGGGGGCATTACGTCCCGCGGCTGAATATTAATCCCCGCTGAAATGTCGACGTCACGGTCCGAGATTCAAATTAACACTACCCGGGGCCATTATCCTTTGTACGCTTCTTCCGCAACCCGCTCGTGCTCTCTCCCGCCACTCTCCTGCGCAGTTCTATAATAGGGGGGGGAGCGCGTTTGTGTGTAATTTCCATGGCGCTCGCCTTTTAATAAACACTCTAAGAGGGGAACATTAACGTGTTTTGTTAACAATCGTAACTTTTGAAGTTACACTTGTTAGGTGCATTCACAGTGAAATATGGTACGTGAAAAAGCATTCGAGCGCTTAACGTTCGCTTATCAGGAGCTCGTATTAATATTCACATTGAGTCCATTCGCCACCACAGTTGCACCTTAGGAGTAGGGGACTCGATGCGTATACCATAAAATAAATGTTAGCTCTTCATCTATACCTTTCGACCTTGATGGCGTTTTGAGTTAAACCTCCGACTTCGCTAACGTATGTTATTTTGATTGAAACCAGTATAATAACTGTTTTTTTCTCTTATACCATGCTTGTGTATTCATATTGGTATTCCCACCAGTTTGGTAACTGGTTTTTTGCAGGTACTATTAGTAAAGTGGGACCTGAAGGTAGCGAGTTAGTAGCTTCATCGTCGATATTTCGAATCACGTCACAGACAAATACATTATTGACACCGCATTAACAATCTCTCTTTATGATTTAATGTCCGCAACTTAGTTATAATTTTTTTATATACGGTGATAATTTCACGTTTTTGATTAATGTGTTATGATTTTCTTCATATATCCGCATCGCTTGTTAACCGCAAAAAATTGTAAAAGCGATCAAATTGCAGAGTTTGGACCAAAGAATCTAAAAACGTAAAAGGCATAAGCAGTCACAACATATAATCGTTTACGATAGGTATCGTATTCTAATCACAAAGATCGTTCAAACTCCGATGGAAGTCGTTTGATGAAAGGGAATTGCGGTGCATCGCGGTATCGGAGCGACTCCGTTTCGCACACGCCGCGTGCCGCGCTGCACAAACGAACGCATATGGCGTTAGAGACAATCAATATGCCACGAGCGTCCCGCTCCGGCGGCGCGTCGCGTTAGCTTTATCATGTATTTGGCGGTCCGTGAACGAGGCCCATTCTCGCCGCACGACCGTGTCTTTATCTAGAAACGTAATAAACTTGTCGTAACGTTCGGTTAGTGGAACATTTGGCGATAGTATTTGATACGGATTAATAACTTTTGCCAGAAATAGTCTTATTACACGGCTGTCCAAAAGTAGCGTATCGTTTTCGAGGTTAATCATGTACGTATAAGTGTATGTGAGTTTCTTAATTCCTTTATGACTTTTAAATGCTTGAAGAGATTTGGATGTATGAGGTATAGTTGAAATCCTTGTATCATCCTGAATAACACTGGCTATAGATATTTTGAAAACTCAATATGACCGCACTATGTTTCCATTTTCAAATGTACATAAAGATATTTCTTCAATTACTAAAATATGCGTATTAAATTGTATGCATCTTTACGATATGATTTGCATGCATAAATTTTAAATAGGACGCTTTATACACCCTACCTACCTACGTAAGGTGTACAAGCAGAAAACATTACGTTTGGCTACAAGCGATATAGACTCTATAGATAGACTCTATAGATAGACTCTAATATGACTGCGATTAGCGGAATAAATGAGTGGTTTCTTAGATGGATTGAGTTATCGTAAAAATTATTGCACGACCACACGAGTAACATAGGCTAGTGAAAAATAAATCATTAAAAACATACCTAACCTGCCAAAAATGAACTAAAAAGTAAAAAACAAGTTGTATTAATTAATTTGTGTAATGTGTAAATAAAGCAAAATTTCGCTCATTTAATTGCTGACCAAACAGAGAATTAAAATTATAATTTTAGTAGGAGGACCTCTTAGGTTAAATAGTATTTTTACAGCACGATCTTTGCTTTGTATATACAGATTAACTAATACAATTTGTTTTTTTATTAGTTGGTTTTTGGCATGGCAGTAGTGATTTTAAATTTTTATCAACTAGTTTTTGATTTGTACATTCCAAAGTTTTTATGTAAATACTTTGCTTTTAACTCCATCTTTGTGACCATTTTGAAAATAATGTTAAATAAAGAAGTATATATTTATAAATTATTCCATTTTTATTAATTTAATGAGTTTAATAATCTAACTCAAAATCTATTCAATTTCTATTCTTTAGTAAATTGTACGCGTCCAATTCGATCGAACTTGCTCTGGACTTATCCAATCCTTTGCACTTAAATCCGTTTGACTCAAGTTTTAACTGACCTGATTTTATACGGATTGCTCTGGTTTACTTCCGTACATTCCGATTCGATCCGATACGACCTAGGCAGGTTCTACCTGATATACAGAGACTTAAATCGATCCGTTCAAACCTACGTGAACCAGACTAAGCGACGTGTGACCTGAACGAGCTGAACTAGTTCACGCCAGTACATTCATTTCAAAAAGTACTGATAGTGACAATTTTAAAATTACAGTGACAATTTGAAAATTTGACTACTGTCAAACTCGTAAATTATTCCCACTAGAATATTCCAACCAAATTAGATTATTAATAGTAGTTATGGTCTATTATCATAACTAAAATGGTGTACTAATGGTTTCAAGTCGCTGCTACTATAGCTAAGCAATTGTGGGTGTGTTAGCGGCTGGTTAACCCAATTGGTGATTACGTTTTTTTACTTAGCTGGCGTCTATTTCCGAGGCGCGTAACCAGGGGCAACAGATCCCGCCATAATTTCTCTTTTGTTTTATAGGCATATTTCTACTACTTTACATAGGCTTATCGGTTTCAGGAGCTTAAAATTTGTCTTTTCTATATTATATCACGTACTCAGTCTATATAAGATCCTGTATAATGTTTTTACTGATCCTTCATTCGCTCTGTAGATTTCATTCATTGGTCTATTTTATTTATCCTTTCCAGATAGTAAAACTAAATGAACATATTGTGTTCTACTATAATCACTTCACTTTCTTTCAAAACGCTCTCGTATAACTAGTTCACTTTTTTTAAAGACACTCCAACCATACTAATTAGATATTGCATCTCCACAACATTGATAATGTTACAATTTTTTCTTGCCACATCAAACTTTCAATGCCGTACCGCACGTGGACTAGAACTTCATTATAAATAGCTAAATATGCTTATTGAATAATAAAAGTATCTAACATTACTTTCACTAACAGTAATAACGAGTAATATATATCTTGCATAACCTAGGTTATTCGTATACATAGAATCCAAACAGAAAGTTCAGCTTTCACCGTTTATATATCGAGTCATCCTTTTGTTTTATGATTAATCTAACTTTGTATTTGTTTCAATTTAGTTTAAACAAAACAAAAGTTTTAACACGAGGCCTAGTATCAAGGCTTAACATAATCAAGTTGTTAATATTACGGATGACAGGAGATGAATATATTAATACAAATTATTGATATAATGAAATAATTGAAAAACATGAATTATCTAGTTTTATGTAATTTAAAATAGCCAACAAAATTAGAAAGTCTAAGAAACTCAACAAATAATAATGAATGTAAGCTGCGACTTGCAGTTTCTTTTACGTTTAGCAACCTTAGAGGCTGTAATTTCATACAAAATCTGAAATGAAACTGCATAAATTTCATAAAATCATACAAAATAACTATACTTTAATAAACTTGGGAATTGTGGATTAATAACATAAAAAATTAATATATTTATCAACAATAGTAAACGCTTACCTGCTATGATTATAATGTGTATCCTGAATTACATTATATTATTATATTCGATCTTTTATGTTGTAAATTGTCAAATCCATATCAACTTCAGTCGCGGCAACTCGTTTGTTATTTCAAAATAAAGCAATACCGGAATCGTTTCACACCTGCCACCCGGCGATCATGAATAACGACAAACTCGAGCGGAGTTCAGCGCGACATCCAAAATTGAAATTGTTTGTAAAATTTACCGTTAGTAATGAGATCTCGAAAAGCGGCCGCAAACTCGGCAACCTATTCTCTTTAACAGCCTTAAGTTCCCCTAGGGATATAGAAAGGACGCGGAGTTTGTTTGCGGTACCAACATTGCGAATTCACAAAATTACTTTGTACGCCGCCTCTAAAACGCGGAATGTACCGACATCCATGCACCGGCGTTGTATACGTGAATATTTTAAATTACGCCACGTCGCCGTTCGGGCTACCGCGTACCTGAAAATTGCTTTATCGGCGATCTTTCACATTGTTAATGTAAAATGACTATGCGGTCAGCGTATTTTAAACTGATTCGAGTCTAAATATCTGTTTGTGCTATAAGATCTTCCATTTCTGAATTCATCGAAAGTGGCGGCTATAAAGTATTAGTGTTTACGTAGTGAAAATCTCAATAAATCGCACGAACCTTTGCCGTTCTGAATTGTTTGCGAATGATGTAACGCGCAGGTTTAATACTCCTTGACCCCTTCCTTCTTCCCCGCCTGTCAATTGTATGCCATTGCAACGCTTTCGTGACTAACTTCACAGCGGCAGAATTTCGTGCTTTGTACTTGTAATGGGCTACCGTCGGTTATAAGTGGGCCAGGATCGTGTCGTGCAAGTCTAAGAGAAGAATTATTTTCAGCAATGGATGTTCGTAATTGAAAGTAAAACTAATTCTGTCGCTTCGAGGTTCTATTTGTTCTAAAATTACGAATCAAGGTAGTTGAGGCCGAATTTGACATATGAACTAACAAGAAGCTTTAAGAAATTTTTATATTTAGCCTCTCATATCGATATTAAGCTTAATAGGTACCCGTATTTATGTTCTCGTTGGCGCGTTTTCGATCGCTATTTAAGAAAATAACACGTTAGTAAAAGACAATACTTCATATTATAGTTCGTAAATTGTTTACCCTTTAACTAACAACTTATAATATTCCTACAATTTCCTCGTATATAACTTTGTAATTAGGTCAAAGAAAATTGGACCAGCAAACTATTTTAATATATAATCAAACGTTGACACATTTGAGCTTATTATGTATTCACATAGATACTTATATGACATGTTACAATAAATGTTCTTCTAAGCAAAAAAACGGTAAAATAGAAATTTGAAATTGGTTTCGTTACAATCTTCAACGACAATTACCGAAAGAATTTTATAGGGATAGACAAAATTTTCTATAATCGAAACATAGTTGTCGACATAGAAAAGATTTTGTAACAGCGAAAATAAATAACAATAGTTGTAACTTTGAAACATTTATTTAATGAAACAGAAATATTTCAGTTCGTTTTTCATCGTCCCTGTAATCGTCATCGCTTGTATCATTTTTATTCGCGTAAATAAATTACAAATTTATCATCACCTGTTTTTTATCGAGGACGTCTTTGCGTTCGTAATCTCCGATTGATCGACCTTTGTTTTATTTTTAACTTTTACACAATATTCCAGGGTCCGAGTTATTATTTTTATTAAACGAGTATATTGCCTGCAGCCATTGTAGTGTGATTTATTTCTTAGCCTTAGCCCTCAGTGTTTGCTTAATCACGTGCGAATTTGTGCGCGATAATAACGCATATATTGCCTTTGTATTGATAATATTTGTAAATATAACAATATATTAGTTACAAATAGAATATAATTATCTTAACCAAAAATAAGATTGTTTATTTTATTATCATAATCACTCTACTGAGATCGCAGGTCGCCCGCCGGTGAACGTCAAAGGGCGTTCAATATCTATGATTCTCATTCTATTACGATAGGGTCTATTTTTAAAATATTTATTCTTATATTTTTCGAATACTTATTCTTAATTATATCGAATAATATTATATTATTCAAATACTTTATTATAGACTAGCTTTAATAGTCTGCGATTTCTCTAGAACACATTTCTTCATTTTTATATGGAAAGACAGCGTCTATTCAAATTTCGTCCTGTTTTCAATGCTGTTTCTACTATTTTGATTTTGATCACGTTCACGCCCTTGATTCTAATCCTGATTCTATATTCGATTCCAATCCCTGTCCTGTTCTTGATTCCGGGTCCCGGTCCTGGTTCTTCACCGTTCGGTTTTAATTGTCATACCGCTCACAATTCCACTATGTACGAAACCACAACAATAGCTAGATTTGTTAGAAAATATGTTTATATACTCTGTGATAGAGTAGCTTTCTATGTGTGAGAATTTTTTATCTAGTACAACACAACTATTCCCCGCCGAGGATAATTTTTCCTGTTAAATTAATTTAAATCTTCTCCAAGCCAAGCTATATTTACCAGTGAAAATCGCATTAAAATCCATTCAGTGATTTCAAAGATGTGCAACAAAGAGATATATAGACAAAAAAGCTAAAAATCGTTGTTTGCTCTTTTATTACCTTTCCTTTATAGTCCCTCTCCATTTTTCATACATATCTACCTTTAGTATACAAACATTCCGGATTCTACAATATTTTTATAAATTTAGCTTTATTTTTAATTAATTAATTATTTTGGAAGTAAAATTTTAAAAATGAATGGATTTTTTTCATAGAATGTTTTTCCTTTATTCTAACTCATTTGGCAGCAACTCTAAATCCCCATGTAGATCGTGTATCAAAATGTTAGTCCTTAAAAAAAAAGCTATATAATAGAAGCTTTGTATGTATAAAAATGTGATGTATTAAATGGTCAGTTTTCTACTGAATGCAAATTAAAAAAAATTAAACATCAGATATGCTGTGTAAAGCAACAAACATCCGAATGTAGATTCGGGCATGTTATTCTGTCTCGATACAATCTTGTGCGATTGAGTAGTAATTGAATTCGAGAGGTGTCGATGTAATTAGCCAGGTTTTGTGAACATTATCCTGAACCGGTTTTTTCGTATTTTATTGCGAAAATTACATTCGCTGCTACTGGCGGGCGATCCCCATTGATATGAACTTGGAGAGGAAAACGACTTTCATCACCTAGCGAAGCTTTTAATCATATTCTCATGTTAAAACGCGAAGTCATTACAAAACGACTTCAAGTATATATGATATGTAATGGGCAGTCTGGGTGAGAGGCGACTAGCTAACCACCGGTGTTCATTACATCGCCATGAATCTGCTCCGTCATGCTGATATGGTACGTGACGAGTGATTATGTCCAAAATGTGGTCACATTCCATTAATTTCTTTTTTATACAGAAGGCGTTCGATCCTAGGTCGACATCGCTAATCGATTGTTAAGTCGTATAATAATCTATCTGATTCCGGGCCCTATACACACGATGCAGTTACAAAGAATGGCGCACCAATACATATTTGACACACACTAAAATTGTCATTTTATTTTATAATAGGTAATATCATATTGCATCTCAATAACTAAAATTTCATTTCATGAGATGCAGTAGTCATGTTTTTCGTAATATTATAAAGGTGTGTCCTCGCTATTTTCAACAGTAGCCAAATGATTGAATGTTATTATTGATCAATCAACACTTACTCAAGTAGATCATTGTAGTTTAAATATTAATATTTTTATAATAAATATGATTTTTGTTATTATTACTTTTATAAAATGTTTAAATACGTATTTATGAAAAAGGACTACATTCGATTATATTCTTTCCGTTCTGTTTAAAGGAAAAATGTCTTCCGAATGAGTTATTTATTTTATGTTTAGTATATATATATATATATATATATATATATATATATATATATATATATATATATATATATATATATATATATATATAATTTATACTATTATATACCGAATGAATATATAGATTATTGACATGTAACTAATTTACTACGTAAATATTACCTGTTGAAGGTTTGAAAAGTTCTGTAATATACAGGTCATACATGTCAACAACATATTCTGTAAGATACAATGCTACATCTATAAGTCGTTGTGTGACGTAAGCGTAAGTGCTAACAACTAACTTATCTATGAACATGTCCCTATCATAAATTAATTCATAATTATGTTTGTTGCATACCCACCCTATATTTTATCATAAGCGGTCATTCATAAATAACATACACGTTAATGGGAGGGAAAAGGCCAATAAAGAGTGCCAAGAGGGGACTGGTAATAAGCTTCGTCACCTGTGTAAATGTAAATATCATAACTTTAAATTTCAACTGTAACGAGAAATTATCGCTGTATCTACGGTGACACGTTTCGTAAATTATCTAAAATGTTCGATTTTTTGTTGATTTATTAAGAAACGTATTTGAAGTAAATATACAAGCAATTGTGGATTGTGTTTTAATTTAAAAATCCCAAAATATGTGACATTATATCAGTGGCGGGGTCATACAAATGTGTGGTCAATTAGCGGCGGCGCCTAAAATAATTATTAAAATTCATAACGTAACTTATGGATGGCCCCTAACTCATACAGTTAACTGGCGTCATTTTACGTTATTCAAATATACATGTACATTACAACATTACCAAAGACATACATTTTATTAATATTAAATGTCTACTATGAATTATATGTCATAGTTCCAAGTTACGTTGTCGATTTCTTGAATAAAACGTTTACTTTAATAGCTGCTTCTATATTTATCAAGGTTACTCCCACATTACCACATTTATGATGGCTCGCATTCACAGACATTTCAAACATTATGACGATATAAAGATAAGCCGGTTATGCACAGCCCTCCGAATGCGCTATATGATTTGCAAATATTCCTGAACACAAAACGTACGTTCCGTTTGAATGCTAAATGGATTGTTGTGTTGGGCGATCTTTTGTTTGAACAAATGGTTTTGAACGCATTTGTTTCAAAACAACATTACATTTTAAATTTAAATAGTTTATTTTGAAAATGAAAGACAAAAAAAAACTGCCTTAAAATGTAAGAAAATAATTGTATTTGGAGTTGGTTCCAATTGATGCAAGGCATATTAAAAATATGAAATAATGAAAACGAAGAACACTGTAGCTAAAAAGAAATAACCAGTATCAACAAAGTATTGAATCATTTATCATTTCAATATAAATATAATTAAAATGATATAAAATATTATTTTACCATTTAAAAACACTCCTAATAGAACATAGCGTTAGCATGCTTAGTTTTTGCAATTTATAACCAAACAAATAAAACGCTGAAATCGCAATATTAAAAAATAATTACATACGTATATTGAATATAGAAATAAAGAAGTCTAATATAAATGGATAGGTCACTATAACGTTTGATGTCGATGACGACAAAGTTGATGAGTAAGTGCTTCCACGGATACCTACCAACTAAAATGATTAATTTGGTTTTACTTGAGTTTCATAAATTTTTCCTGGAAGGACTGCTTTATGAGACTTATACATTTTTATACATTCTACGTTTTTGATAGGACTACTTCGTTTCTATAACTTTAAATTTATTGACTACTAGCTGACCCGACAGACTTCGTCCTGTCAAAAAGATTTGTAATGTGGCAGTTTTTGTGCCTACGTATTTTAAAAAATTCTCCTGAACAGAACCGTCACCCTGGTGATAGGGCGTTGTGATTAAAAAATAATTAAATAAAACATATATAAGGATTTAAAAGTAAGTAATCGCTTTATTGTTAATCATGTGAATCATAATTATTATTATTATCATTGTAGTGCTTTGTGGTATACGATGTTTTTTGTTTGATTACCTGGCGCATAGATAAACAAATCTGATGGTTTTCCAACACGGGAGTGAGAAACATGGGTTTTCTAGATTAATACCACAAACACTTAATGATTGCCCCTGGGACTTGTTTATAGTCATAGCAAAAGCAAGCCGCACTGGAAACTGTAGTCGTTTAAACTCAAATGGCACATCAGTCGGAATCATTGGGATGCGCGGTATGAGAACATCTTCTCCTTTATACTTTCCTTTGAGTATAGTTGCTTCTATCACATTGTTTAGTAATTTTTTTATCGCTAACCGTGTACCGTTGCAAAGACGCGGTTGGTTGATATTTCGCAACATTATAACCACCGATCCAACCTTTAATTGAAGATTGTGAGGTGGCAATCCTGGCAAATCCAGCGAGTTTAAAATTCCGGTGGATAGTTGACTACATCATCTTGATTAGTAGCCGAATCAACTGATTTATATATCCTCAATTCGCCTGTAATTTGTTCTTGAATTTTGAAATTTAATTCATTTACATCTATGTTTTTTGCAGCCAGTATAGCTCGTTCGCTCAACCAATCATGGTTTCTGTAATTTTGAGAAACATCTGGAAACACCTTCTGAATAAGTTCATCTTTTGATCGAGTTAACTGACAAAAACTTTGAGGAAAGTTAATGCAGCCAGTCAACATGTCTATAGGAAATTTGCCATTACCAATGTCAATGAGTTGTTTAGAGAATATGTTTCCAGATTGGTCATTTTGCAACTCGACACGCATATTCTTGCTTAAATGAAGTACTTTGACATGTTTCCACAAATTGGAGGACTTTAGACATGCATTGAGTTCATCAGCTGGCGTTGATCGTGGAATCACTGGCAATGTTTGACGAAAATCTCCTGCTAATAAAATCATTGCACCACCAAATCGGTTATTATTGCTCGTAGATCTTTTAAGGTTCTGTCTAAAGCCTCCAAAGATTTTTATGTGCCATCGTGCATTCATCCCAAACAATCAATTTACATTGCTGCAAAACCTTTGCCATTGCAGAGTTCTTCGAAACGTTGCAGGTTTGAGTTTCATTGCTTTGCATATTTAATGGCAATTTTAGTGCTGAATGGGCTGTTCGACCACCTTCAAGCAAAGTTGCTGCGATTCCCGACGAAGGAGTGCAAGTGCAATTTTATTTTGTGAGCGAATTGTTGCATATTAATGAAATCAAAAAGTTTTCCCTGTACCACCAGGTGCATCTAAGAAGTAAATCCTCCAGTTTCATCATTTGTTACTTTCATAAGAGTTTCAAATACATACTTCTGTTGTTCATTTAACAGTGGAAGATTTGTTTGAATTAATTCTTTCAAAGCATTGAGATCATACAGTCTTTCTCGATGCAACTCTTGGTTAAAAGCGTCATGCATTGGACGATTGGGCGCGGTCAGGCCTAATTGAATTAATAGTTTGTTTGACATTATCAAGCACATGTCCTCAATTGAAATCAATGCTTCATTGTAAATTTCTTCACTGATTTGTATATTTGGATTTCCCATTCTATTCCGTATTTGATACAAAATATCATCACACATATAATCTTTGTACTTGATCCACAAATCAATTGGGTTTGATGGGAAGCATGTAGATATGATTATAGAAAACAATGTTCGTATTTGATGAGCGTGTGATAATATTACAGCATCATTGAGAGTTTGATCCCAATGAGCGTCATTTTCAAGCAATTGCAAACGTTGACAGGCTTCTCTGTAGGATCCACACATTCACCATCAACAGTTCGTAACTGTTGGAATGATGTTGGGCCACGTACATTGACTAATAGCAGTCGTAAATAAAAACATTCATCATTGCTTGGATGTACTGAATAAATCCGGCCAATCGCATCGGTGGAATATACATCTGTATATCCTGGAACTGTTTTCCTTGTTTCCGTCGTATAAATCTCCTTGAGGATTGATTCCAGGTATAATATTTTGGCATTTCAGAATATAGCAATGTTTGTGCGAAATCATCGTTTTGGCATGTCTCAAAAACTGGTTAATGTAGTAGATGGTGGCTGAGCAGCTTTTGTACTGCGTTCTGTGCTGTAAAATACACTCTTTGTCCATTTTCTAAATGCACAGCTAAGTGAACAGAAGGGTCTCTCATGAATAGGAAAAGAAAATATTCGCCAAACTGCTTCATTACTACTGACATAGCGGCCCATTTGGTATTGGGTAACTTCATCATTGGAATTCTCTGCACCAATTCCAATCACAGCCATATCACTCCCTTTGGTTACATATTTGCAAATGTATTTAATAGATTTCACTGAATGGCAAGATTCAACGTTGATGTGTGCTTTGAATGTCTTTGATAAAATGGGTGAATATGGAACAATCCAACGATTATCTATTTCAATATCTTGTTGATTTAATTTGACAATTGTTGATTTTCCATTGTCTGCTGTCGATCTGCGACGATACAATGGATAACCGTCATTACCAGTAATTGTTTCCGATATTAATGTCCGTGGATATCGTTTTGAACATTTACCATCCATCATACACGGTGAATTTTGATTAAGAGTTCCACAGGGACCATGTATCATGTTTTTGATAACTACCTCATGCAATCCAGGATCTACTTGTACATTAGGGATTTCAGCTGATATCACTGCATCAACTTCATTTGGCCTTATCTTTTCAACCAACCAAATCAAAATGTGTGCATGTGGCAATCCTCGTTTTGCCACTCCACAGAATACATCCAGCAGCGTGTCTCACCAAACACATTATATTTTACGATGAAATCCATTAAAGATTTCAACTTTGTCTAAAGACTCTGGCTGTAATATCATGACGATCAATGGGTGATTGCCCAGGAATAACTCCTGCTTGATTTCTATCCATTGCGGATTGTGTAAATGTGATGAACAAATCTGCTGTACCATAATGACGAACATACGACATGGCATCTTGAGCATATTCGTGCATATGCCGAGGGCTTCCGATGTATGCTGGAAGAATAGTCATCCGACCGACATTCTGTGCATTTCCATCAGTATTAATCGCATCTCGAAGGTGAATATACTCTTCAGATCGGAGTTTGGTTTGATTCAACCTGATGAATGTTAATCTCCGTTTCAATTTTAACATACATGTCAACAACATATTTGTGATATAATCGCCGACATTTCAATATGTGATTATCTTCATTTTCCCGAATCATTAGGCGGTATGAATAATAGTTCATTGAACTGACTTTTTGTTGGTTTCAGAACCTGTAAATAGATTTTGTTTTAATAACATTCAAATATAAAATTAAAATACATAATATAATGACTGAGATATTATCGCCATAGCTAAACTAATATTTTAGTTACCTGTAATGGGATTTATCATTTTATTGAGAAATCGTAGCCATCTTCACCTTGCCAAAATATAATGGGATATTGCAGTGCATCATATGAGCGGTGTGTTTTATACGTTGTAATTGATCATTCCGACGATGTAAAACAATATCACGGGATTCCAAGTTTTCCAACTACAACGATAGCAACTTCATCAATAGTTGGTGCATTAAAACGTCTTGTATGTTGACCTGCAGGTGTTTTATCAGCTCTGATTACAATTTTGTGATTATCGGATGGCATCAGATCCAGGGCAGTTTTAAACAATATAATCAATTGATTGTGTTGATGAAATAAAGTTTGTAATTGTTCTACAATAGACCTCTTTACTAAATTGTTATGTACAACTCAGATCAATTTCTTGTGGTGAATTGCCCATAAAATAAATTTGCAGGAATTTGTTGTCGCTATCTGACACTGGTAACAGTGAACCTGCTCTGTGATATATTTGCCCTTGTATCAAAAAAAAAAAAATATTATGGTGTGGTATAAATTAATGGATTGTCAGTGATCAAACTTAAATAATATTTGATCTTAAAAAGTATATATTTAGTTTTAACTAATATCTATCAAATATAAAATATAATAAAAGTGTTACTGAAACTGAGTCACCATATAATATGATGACTAAGTGATATATTTCGTAATGATTAAGAAATTGAAGATTAGTGACACATCTTAACTTTGGTGACAGAAAATTTTGTTCGCTAAAATAATTATGAGTAACTGCTATAATACATACCTTGAAAGTTGGCATAAAATTTTCCCGAACTACATTTGTTGCCCCAAATGAAGTCATTTGAAAGCAATTGTTATATTGTTGGATATGTGTCAAAAAGTGTATAGAATCTGTTCCTATTCCTGAAACCAATGAGTACAATGGTTCTGGTGGTGGATCCAATGGTATCAATTTCACTTTACCATTTGCGCAACACAATCCATTGGCTTCGTTTTTGTATTTTAATGCCTTACAGTGTGAGCAAACCGAGTTCATAGAACCAATAACAACACATTGGTAGTTACTGTAGTCAATTGACACATCGTAACTGAAAGCAGCTCGATTCAAACTTGCGCGATTATTAGTTGAATGTCGCGCTCGCGCTTCACGCGTTTGTGATATCCGAATTCTTTCACGTTCATTTCCGTCGTCACGTTCTTGTGCAGTACGATTAGATCGGTAATTAGCTTGGTTTGTAGCATTTCTGGTTCTTCTACCTAAATTGCTTCGTCTTATAGGAGGCATATCAAATATAAATAAATAAAAAATATAATTATTTTTTCACTAATCACGAACTAAACAAACACTAACTAACTAAACACTCTGCACAAAACACGATATACGAATTTGTTTCGTGTATCAGTTGACAAAAGCAAACTCAGTAAATTAGGTAACAGACAACTTTTTTTTTAAATTTGATATGACTTGAAGTCAAATCCTTTTAAGCCGTACGAATTGTTTTATTTATTTAAAATTTGGATATTAATAATAATAAAACACTGTTGGTAACGCGATTTTTGTTTGACTGATGTAATGACGTGAAAACTGATGCATTTTATCTCGCGTGCCGAAACTAATACAAAAGAAACGCGAGTTTCGGAACGCGACATTAAACTCCTCCAACTATGTATTCTGTGCTCCAACGCACACACGCACATTGTTTTGATAGATATGATCTTTGACGTTAGGAACACACCTACATTGCTTAGACAACAGTGAGTGTTTGTAATTTAATATGAACTTTATACCATAGCAATAAAGCTCAAATTGACTACGTCTTAGTTACAAATCATTTGTATGGGAAAAAGAAAAGGCTATTTTAAGGGTTTTTCCAGCAATAATTCTAATTTTCTCGCCGTAAAAACCATCCTTGAACTTCAACGAACATTTTAAAAAAAGAATTGGCCAAATTGGTCCAGGCGTTGTTGAGTTATGCGCTTACCAACACATTTTGCGATTCATTTTTATATTATAGATCAGTAAATGATAATGAATCGACCTGTTAAGGCAATCATCGGTGCATACAAGCATCGTGGTATCGAACACGCGCAACGTCATCTTCCAGCGGCGGATGGGGGCCAACGCACGGCGCGTCCGCGTGGTCGCCGCAAACGGCTGGAGCAATTAAAATTGTCGAAACGAGAATCGTAATTTATGCATTGAGCGCGGCCGCACGCGTCCCCGCGCTCGTCTGCCCCGGCCGCCGGACCTCATTAATGTTATGCTGCAGCCCCGCGGACGATCCTCTACCTGCAGGCCTACGGTCACTCCGTGTGCTGCCTTATTTACGAACTGTTTAATGAACAATGTGCCTACTGTTCTAGTTTGATAGCGTTAGGCGGAAATAATGATA
>BGZK01002398.1:0-58992 GCA_005406025.1 Eumeta japonica | reverse complement strand
AATAAAGATTTTTGATTTGATTTGATTTATAATTAGAAATACATTAAGTCTCTTTGAATACACCTGTGAATTCATCATAGGATAAGTGGGTTTTGTAATGTTAATATTACTTTCAGGTTTCTGCAGACACTGGCTTGAGTTCAAGACGTTTGAATTCTGAAAATAATAATTTCCCTGTTACTGAAAATCAGGTAAATTTATTTTTGAATAATTTCTTTTATTGACTCTTGACGGTTGACGCATATTAAAAAAAATATTTATATTACATAACAAATATGTATCTTAACATTTCTATCATTGATTTTATTGAAGTATTAAGGGAGATTAGCATCCTGACAAAAACAATTAAAAATTACTACTAATATTATGGATATGAAACTTTTGAGAATGTATGAGCGTGTCACTTTTTCGCGCAAAAACTGCTAAATGGATTTCAATGATCCAATGATCAATGAAGAATTTACAGTGCTATAACTTATAATCATAATAACTTATTATAATCAGAATAACATATTACTAGACTTGCCCTGTGCGATGAATTTGCACAAATTATGTATAATAATTATCGGTTTACAAAATTACTGTAAATATTAATTTTATTTCCTTTTTATTACAAAATTTCTTCATAAACAATATTTTAACTATATGTAGTTATCTGATATAATTTCACTTATTTCGACATCTTTTGCTTGATTTTCCGGTGTTCATCGCCTAGGCATTTTATTTTATCGTTTTTGTAATTATTACGTAAATAAGTCATTCAATTCAATATAATGAATCAAAATTTATTGCAGGTATTCAATTAGTTTCTAATTTTGCACACTGTTTATATCGTTCTTCTTTTTGTCGTATTACATTATGAAGCTCAGATGACAGATCGAAGAAATATTTGAACAAAAAATTTGCCGACCGCCAATCATGTTGACATTGTTTCTAAATTAAAGTCGACAGATGGCAGCACATATTTAATTTTAATACTTAATTAATTTACAAAAACAAAAGCACTGATATTTTTTTTAGTTATTGATGCCGGTAGAGCAAGCAATTATCAATCAAATGATATAAAATTTATGTGAAGTAATTGGGAGGTCTTTTCTAAAAAGGGAGGCTAACATCTTAACCTTAGCGTATTAATATATATGATAACTAGGTTCTGCCCGCATCTTCGTCCGTGTGGACTTTGAACACATTACTTTATCTTATGTATCGACACCGTTTACAATCTCAATCCCAACCCTGATTTCGATACCGGTTTGTCTCACTTTTGACTTTGATCACAGTCTTGCTTTTAATTCAGAACCCGGTCTCGGACTAAGTAGATTAGGGTTAAGAAGCCTCGCTCTGAATATATACCTTAATCTCTTTGTACAACATTTGATTGTGAACATTATTAAGTTTGATTATATATCTTTTTTCGGCACTTGCTGTCGGTTGGCGCCCATAAATTACACTGTAATCATGTAGAATGTTTATCATATGTCTCAATTGATAAAACAGGTAATTTAGACCTAAGTTGAACCCTATTATATGTCAGAGGTCACATGAAAAACAACCATACGCCCTGAACCTCATGTTTCATTGCACATAAATTAAATATTCTGTATTGTGTCTTTATGCTTTTATTTACTTATATTCACAAACTCACGAAAAAAAAATACAGCTATACACAAGTTATAAAAAACACATACACACATGCCAAAAAACAGATAACACAGTAGCCTATCATTTATGCAATCACATGTTCTTACTGTCGGTACACAATTTTTCATCAAGATCAGTGTAACCTTTTATTTGTTATAGAAAAACGTACAGACAGACAAACAGACAAACCGGAAAACAATGGCCTACCATTTATGAAATCAAATGTTCTTATTGTATACCAATTTTAATCATAGTTGGTCAAACCGTTCTTACGTCATAAAAACATACACAGACAGTAAAACAACAAACAGTAGCCTATCATGTGCGCAACTACATTTTATTATTGTATACCATTTTCATTTCGATCGTCCAAGACGTTCTTGAGTTATAAAAAGACATACAGACACAGTAAAACAACAGACAATAGCCTATCATGTGTGCAACTACATTTTATTATTGTATACCAGATTTCATTTCGATCATCCGAGACGTGTTTGAGTTATAAAAAGTAATACAGACAGACAGACAAAAATGAAAAAAAATAGTATAATGCGAATCACTGCTTTATAATATAATTATCTATCACAAAATTTGGTGAAAAAAATAAATGTACAGACAGAACCAATAGATTTATATAGTGGTATAGATTAATGAAGGTACTAGCGAAGGTACTAGATTTGTACCATTGAACAGAATTACTGCATGGCTTTTAAAAATTTTTTCACTCATAAAAAGTTATACTATTCCCAAATAATATACAGTGGAATCTCACTAACTCGAATGTCAAGGGAATTTCAAAAAAAAAATCGAGTTAACGAGTTTTCGACTTAACAAGAACTTTGAAATACATGTGACTGTGTCGATAAGGAACAAACATAATATTCACAGCTGTGTTACTTAGAAAGTTTCATGAATGTATTCATTTATTGCACGTGTACAAGACAAAAACTATAGATTAGAAGCCCCGAACCCGAACATTCATTTAAGAATTTATTGCTATTATTTCGGGGAATTCCGAGTAAGACGTCATTATATTTTACCAACTACGACTTAACGGAGTCTCCTTTTTGAAATTCGAGTTATAGAGTATAAATATGTATTATCAATACTTCGTAGGTAAATAACATTTTGTTCGAGTTACAAAGTCTAAATAATTCGAGATACCGCGTGTTAAGGGATTCATCGGAAGGAAATGGCAATTTTTTTCGACTTGCTGAGGATTTCGACTTAACGAGGTTCGAGTTATTGAGATTCCATGGTAGCTTGTATCTTATATTGAAATTAACATTTTCTCTAGCTTCATAATAATCCGAATTGTGACTGATAACGGTAATGAAATTAAAAGAGGGAGGGAAGACAGAATCGAGAACCTGAACCAAAACTGAGATGAGATTAGCTTTGAAATTGAATATTGGATTGGGATTAGAATTGAGTGAGTGACTTCAAGTGTCTGGCGGCCTTATTACGTAAAAAAAATCGATTTTTGATTTGCGTGATTTTAAAATTATTTTAGCCATTTCCAACTTGATATTTTGAAATGCTATTTGCCAATAGAAAGGCAAATAGCATTTCAAACAGTTGCCTCTACAGTGAAATCACTAGATTATAAAAATGAAAATTAATTGTATATATATTTGAATTTAAAAACCGTTAGGATCGCATTTTCGCCATCATTCTAAAATTACGCTTTCAAAGACAAAAACTGGTCTATAGCGATTCTCAAGCTATTTACAATGGAATTTGCGTCGTTTGTATTTATGTAAAGTGAAGAGTTTTTTTTAATGTAAATCGTTAAATGAAATCTTTGCACATTTATCGAGGATCAACGACATTACAATAGGATAGTATAATTGGTCTGATTTGATGATGGAGCCATAAGTTAGGCACAGGAACTCCACAATAGAATAATATATCCTAGTCGTATTTGAGCTTGTTAGAGTTGTTTTTAGATGTACTCTCACTATGAGTGATTTTCAGGGTCCTATGATGGAGCTAAAAGGTAAGCATTAACACTCCGTAATAGAACAAGTAGCCTAGCCATATTTCGGCTTAATGGAATTTTCTTTAAGTACACTTTAGCCATATTAGCTTTCAGGGTCTGATGATGGAGCCAGAAGGTAAACACAAGAATTCCAAATTGGGACAACGTATCCTAGCCGTGTTTAGGCTTATAGGAATTGTCTGAGATGTACTTTGGCCATGAACAATTTTCAGGATCTAATGATGGAGCTGGAAGGTAAGCACTAATACTCCATAATAGAACAACGTATCAGAGCAGTGTTCAAGCTGGTTGGAATTGTCTTAGAATGCTCTTTGACTGTGATTGGTTTCCAGGGTCTGATGATGAACCAGGAAGCGTCTATCTACCCTAGTACTTCATAATAATACAACGTAACCTTGCTGTGTTTGAGCTTGTTGGTATTGTCGTGGAATACACTTTGACCATGATTGACTTTCATGGTTTGATAATGGAGCTGGATGTTTGGTACTGGAATTCCGCATTGAGACAACATTTCTAGACTGTTTGGACTTGATGGATTGTTTTGAGATACAATATTTTGATCGATTATTCAAGATCTTATGACGGAATCGGAAAATCGCGAGTTGGAAAGTCACTTCATAATAGAACAACTTATTTTCGTCGTGTTATGACTTATTTTAAATGCTTTGTACTCCAGTTGTAAAGTACAAGGTCGAACGTAATATGTTAAACCGTTATGGAGTTCAAGCGCCAATCGTCCGGCTTCATTATCAAACCCTGAAAATCCCTCATGGTTAAAGTGTATCTCAAGACAATTCCTACAAGCCAAAACATACCTAGGATACGTTCTTTCATTACGGAATTCCAGTGCTACCATCATCAGACTCTGAAAGTCAATTGTAGTCAAAATACATTTCAGAGCAATTCCAGCGACCCCAAAAACAGTCAAGATATGTTGTTCATTAGGTAATTCCGAGGCCAACCGTTCGGTTCCATCATCAGAGTCAGAAAACCAATGATGGCCAAAGCGCATTTGAAGAAAATTCCATCAAGGCTAAACACTGCTAGACTACGTTGTTCTTTTTATAGAATGCTAATGCTTACCTTCCGGTTCCATCATCAGACCTTGAAGTTCGCTCATGGTGAGAGTATAATCAAGACAACTCTAATAAGCTCATACACGACTAAAATGTGTTATTCCGATATGGAGTTCCTGTGCCTACCTTCTGGATCTATCATCAGATCAGTCCAATTATACTATATTATTGTATAGTCATCGGTCCTTGATAAATGTACAAAATTTTAAACTTATCTAATTGTTTAAAGTTGCTCAAAATTGCATATAAGAATAATTTTTTTTTTATAACCAATAAGTTCGACTAGCAAATCGATTCCGAAATTGCAATCGATTTCTGCTTTTACGTAATAAGGCCACGGGATTGAAATCTTAGTTTAGGATAATTTTTTACTTTTTATTGGTCTCCCATTTGGCCTAAAAATTTGTGAGTTTTCTATGATCCACATGCGCAACAGTGGAACGGCTCCTTAACTTTTTATGTATAGTGTATAGCCCCAATATATTGTTACAAAGTAATGATCATGATTAATTAAGTAGAGGCATATGCGTTTTATCGTGATATCTAATTGATAAAAATATCAGTTTTGTGGGACATATGAATATGTGCCTCTTTTCCTTATAAATGTTTGCAATTTATATGTACCTAATATAATCATATTTTTATGCACTGAACACAACTTTGTAATATGACACAAATTTTAATGTTACATATTGTGTTCATTTACCTTTTTAAATATCGTAATTTAAATAATAAAGGACAAAAAGGTTCTCTTTAAACAGACATGTGCAAATAAACTGAGATTACCTTGTAGTCCCATACATACATACACCTAAATCATAAATAAATATAACTCGAAATAAATTATGGTATTAAATTATTTTTTTATTATATTTGACACGAATCCCGCAAGCGGCGCACGCAGGCTGCGCTAGCGCCGTTTACGGCTGATAGCACAACGAGTCGATGCATATGAACCATTATATAAAGCGGTCGAGTTGTGAGTGTATAGGCACAGTAAAAGTGTGTCTGTGTGCATGAATAGTTTTGTTAAAGTTGTTTTTTTAGAGCAAGTTATTGACTATCTTTAAGTAATTATTTATTAAATTTATTTTGAAAAGAAAGAAATAAAAATATACCTTTGCTTCTTAAAGTGAAGTGTTCTTAAATAATTTAATATTTACCGCTTTTTGAGGTTATCTTTTGAGGAACTGATTAAATTGATGCCGTGGGAAGGGAATTTGAATTTTATGTTTTTGTAAATATGTTTTCAGCAATATTTTTTTAGATACATATTTCGTATTATATATTACATAAAAAGGCTAGTGCATTGTTTATGGTGTCTCAAAAATTAAAGGACTTGAAACTTTCGTGGAATTGTACAGAACTAAATTTAGTATCAACCATAATTGTTTTGAAATTCAATTGCGACCGACTTAAAAGAAAAAGCGGTATTATTAATAGTAATAATATCTTCCAAAACGTATACATCATCATCTGATCTCAAACAACGAGAGTCGTATTGTGGGTATCAGATAGTTGATATAATACATATTCACTTTTTTTTTTTAATTATACACAATATATGGAAATGCCCAGATTTATTAAAAATATTTTAATCAAATAAATGTTTGTCTTGCTTAGGTATTGAACCTACGCCTCCAGCGCAGCAAGTAGAGTCACTACCAACTGCTCCGATCGGACAGATAGGAGTTGATAATGGTCAACTGTGTTACAAGCGCGTTTTGCGAGATTGTAGACAATATTTTGAACGAATGTTGTAGTCCTTACAAAATTTTAAAAGACTTGAAGTTTGTTAACCTACTTGCTTGTGAAAATTTTTCTTCCAAATTCGTATGAATTGTCCAGAAGAATCTGTCGTACAGTAAGAGTCGAGTAGGATAGGTAGCTACCGTCGGTGGGTCACCAACCAAAACAATGGTAAAACAAAAAAAAATAATACTCAATTGCGTGAAGTCCTCAATGTGATATGGTCTCGTTTAGATTATTTAATGAGTTAATTATTTTGTGATTGTTAAATAGATAGAAGATCAAATGGAAAGTGGTCCAGCTTTGGCAGCTTTGGGTGCAGGGCTTGACGCTGCTCGTGTGCGTCGTGCCATACGCCGTCGGCTAAGGACTACAGGTCAGTTAATAAACATTTTATATATGTAAGGAGCAATTGTGCTTGTTTATTAAATTGCAAACTGAATAATAGGGTGGTCGTTAAAAATTAATTTTTTTGCGATGCCCCTTAAAAAGCTTCCTTTTGATGAAAAAACACTGAGAATTTTTTTTTTAATTCAAAACAACACGTGCCTCTAGAATATATGTAATCAATAAAAAAAACAATAATCGATCAAAATAACAATAAACAAAAATTTGAATTAAAAAAAATGAGAAAAAAAGATTATACCCAAAAATTAACTTAGGTCGTCTAGAAGTATGTGTTGTTTTGAATTAAAGAAATAACAAAAATTTTCCCTGTGTTATTTTATCAAAAAGAAGTTTTTAAGGGGGCGTCGTATAAAAATTAATTTTAACGACCATCGTACTGAATAATGATTTACTGTAAAATACTCTTATATGTTTACATATTGCGCATGATATACTAAAAGTGAATAGCATATCATATTTTTGGATAATTGTTATATCTACATGATCAAATTTAAAAGTGTAATAAGCGTAAGTCTAAGTACATCTTTTACTGATTTCTTCTATGCAAATGTCGTGAATGGTAGATCCTTTAATTCACATTTAATATTTATTAACAGTGATGTGCAAGTATGCACATGTGCAATATGTGATGTGCAGTATGTGCAAGTGTATGTGTATGTATACAGGTACGTAGAATAAAATAGAAAGCACCGTCATATTCTAAACAGTAATAGATTTACGTTAGTATCATATGTATAATAAACACTAAGCAATAGATATGTGATTAATCTAGGGGCGAAAGTGTGTAAACGCATGCATACCTTTCATTTAATTATAAATATATACATTTATTGCTTATCACATATACTCGTTACACTTATTAACATTGTATAAGTGCATGTAAATACATAGAATACAATTAAAATACTGTATACACGTCATATACTAAGCAGTTTTTTTTTTTTAGGTTAATAAATACTATATGTAACGGTGATTTCAGTTATGGCCGCGTAATCGTGCACTTCGGATTTCCCGTCTCAGTCGCCTCGGAGAACGGATTTCTTGTGGTGTGGTGGGCATAATGATGAATAGCGTTTTTTAAACGATCAGACTTCTTTATTACAGCCGAGCTTCATATGTGGCCGGTTGGAGTACAACTGCGACGGATGCACCAATTCCGCTATAATTTATAGATGGCGCATCCGCCTGCACATATGAATTGTATACATTATTAATATTGCATACAATAATCGAGGGGGTGTGGCCACGCACTTTGCATTTTTCGCGTATGAGCACCACATGCGCTCGGAACACCGATTCGCGGTCGTACCGTAACGACCGCCGCGGTTCTCGGTCTCTGATTGGTCCTCCCCGCCAAGGCATAATTTCATATGCAACACATATGCGCCATAACAGTAATTTCGTATTTACAATTAAATATGACAAAACACAATATATACAATAAAATAAACAAGACAATGAATGCAAGATTAACGAAAAAAAATAATTAGGAAAAGAAGGATTTATTTTAAGGAGAACTTGACACTACTTAACTCCGCTCTAAGTTTTAGTACAAAAGAAAGCTAATTATACTTGGGAGACACACTTAAATAAGACACTAACTGTTTATCACGACAGGGACCATAATGAATAGGCCACATTAGCACAAAGCAAAGTAGCGACTAAAACAGCTGCCGGTGAACTTTATCAACTCGTCCATTTACAATGGACATTGAAAACCTGCACCAAGCGAAAGAAATGAAGAATAAAAGATTAAAGAAGATAGAAATTATGAATAAAGGTTTTCTTTTAAGAAGATTTTGACACAATCTAATGAATATTGCTTTAGTATCAAATACAAAAATATAATTGGACACTCTAGTTACACATAAGAGAATTGCGAAGACCAGAATAAGCTATGACAGTAAAGTAAGTGAATTGCACGAAACTAACAAGATTGCGGCTGAACTGGCTCCAAATGGACTCTGAAAATCTGCACCAAGCAATGGAAATGAAGAATGAATCGATCGACTAAAGAAACTAATTAATAATGAATTTTTTTTAAGAATAACTTGTTATCATTAACTTGATTCCGCTTTAAAATCTACTACAACAGAAATATAGTTATATTTGAGAGACTCGCTTAGATAAGACAGGAATTATTGTAGGAACTAAGAAAAATGAATGACATTATCACAGAGCAAACTAGAGATTACAAAGATTGTGGATGATTTTTACCAATTCTCAAAAACGGACATTGAGAATATGCACTAAACGAAGAAAAAGAAGAATGAAAGACCATTGAAGAAAGAAATTAGAAAATAAAGATTTCTTTCAAAACTAGAGTTTGACATCGTCTAATGAACGCCGTCTAAAAATTTACTACAACAAAAAGTAAAATAGGACGTCCTAGTTACACATGAAAGACTTGGGTAGACCGAGCTACTACAACAGGAACCAAGAAGAAAAGGCGACTATAGTACAGAGCAAAGCGGAAACTAAAAGGGCTGGCGATGAACCTTGTCAACTCCTAAATGGACGCTAAAACTTCTTCACCAAGCTGAAAAAATAAACAATCAAAGATTGACTGAAGAAAAATCCTGTAAGGATTTGTTTAAGAGTTCTACACCATCTATTCAACTCTGCTTTAAGTTCTTCTACATTAAAAAAGTTATCGACACTTGGGAAACTCGCTTAACAAGACAGTAGTTTTTACAACAGGAACCAAGAAAAATAAACAAAACAATAGCACAGAGTACAGTAAAAATTACAAAAACTGCAGATGAACTGTTCCAACTTTCAGAAATGGACGTCAAAACCTGCACTAAGCAAAGGAAATGAAGAACGAAAGAGAAACGGAAGGAACATACCCTTCTTACTATATTTATTGAATCAAAATCAAGTCAAATCAAAAATATCTTTTTTTTGTAGTTAATAAAATTGCACTTGAAATACATAATTAATGAATTTGTTTCAAATATTATCATCCGTTCCAAATACTGATTCACTTAGAGAAGAATGGGCAAGAAACTTAAGGCTTGTTCTTTTTTACTCATCATTACAAAGGGTATAGTCATTTATAATTTAGTCGACATTTAAAAATAATATCAATTAACCTGATAGGCGATAACCTGACACACTATAGGATCTATTACCTATCCTGATTCCAATTTCTGGCTAAAGGTTGCACGAATACCAGCTGGCTCTACACTTCCGTCACTCCTAATCCAGACTAGAACCTGCACTCCTCTCCTATAATTACGCTCCCTTTGGCGTAGCGGGACTTGTCCCTTTCAGTAATAGCGACTGACGTGAAGGTTGAACGATGATGATGATGATGTAGATATTATTAAAGAAAATTCGTAATGAGTTAATTTTGTAATAATAAGATTTTTGTAAGAAAATTTCTTATGCATTGTTGTGTTGATTACAACACAAATTTGTTGATTTATACTAATAAGAAACTGATTTTATCATCTCTAATATCAGGTGTTCCATATACTTCATCAGAGGCCTTGATAGATGCGGTGCTAGATGAACAACTATCAGAAGAGCCATGGAGTGCTTCACCACATACAAATGATTTAGCTACACATTTCCTGCGTAACACACTGCGCGCCTTTGCTCCCACTCTGGCCTCGAAGTGAGTCTATAAAATATTTATATAGTAGTTCAATAAATGGAAGAAAATGTAATAGTTTTATTGTTAACTAATGAAGTTGATGTTGATGAAAACTTTAGATATTGACTTTTTTTTTTTTTTTTTTTGTTGTAATTGAGTGCTATCAATATCTAGCATTTTCTATCCTGGCTAATAATTACAATTACAGGAGCAATAGCTAATAGTAATATCATTAGTACAAGGTGCTTAGGGGCTATTCATGAATTACGTAATATGATTTTTGGCATTTTTTGACTCTTTTTCCCTGCCTCCATTATATTTTATGTAAGATAAAGGATCTAGTAAAATTAAAAAGAAACCGAGTAAACAATAAAAAAAAACACGTTAGTTTACGATAACAAATTTTAATATTTTGATAAAAATATTTTAACTTAGGTCTCTGTGTAATATTTGAATCAGTTCATGGGCCTTCTTTACTTTGTGTCAGTTAAAGACCTTCATTTATGATAATAACGTCGCTGCGTCGTCGATGGTTATCTATTTAACAATAACCACGTTATTTTTGATGTGATACTGATGAAATTTTGGTCTGCTCTTATTCAACCTTTGAATCGAAGCCATGCAGTTTTAATGGAGTGTCACAGCCCTTACGAAGTATTTTAGAGTGTATTGAGCAAATTTTGTCGGATGGTGTGGGAATGCCACTATTACCACTCTGCCATGTCATGAAGAACGCCCATTTTTTGTAACTATAGTCGTAACTTAACCCATTTTTATATTATTTCATAAGAATCATGAAGATTCACCACCAACCCCTTGTAAGAAAAAAAAGGTCATTCAAAAGTACTTTTAAAAATTAAACTGACTTCAAAACTGTAATTTCTTTAATTAATAACTAAAAAGGAAGAAATGAAAGTTTCATCCTTTAAAAAATTTATGGAAATGCGCCAACTATTGTTTTGAGCTCGGTGCCAGCCGTAATATTTGCAATAAACGTCACTTGATAGTTGTAGTATGTGGTACTAATGCTGTTGAACACGCCACATACCCCGCCTATCTCCCGAACCGTGGCGATGAGCGCCGAGCGCGCCCGAAGTCGATGTCAGCGAGAGCACAACCTGAACGGGCATATACGTCAGGATTCACGCTGTTGCGTTTGATGCGCCGATTTGTTGTGACAATTATTAAATTTCTTCGATATGTCCTCTTCACTTTCTTAAATTTAAAGTATTTCCTATTCATTAAAATTTTATAAATATTTATAAGAGTTTATTTTAGATTAGTTTTGTAAGTTTATATATTAATTATTTTTAATTTTGTATAATTAATGGTATTCCAATTTTTTTTAAAGTTCGTACCTACTGCGTAAATATATAAATATTTCTTTTGTAAGGCTAGCACCGGCCTCAAAAATATAGTTAAAAAAATAGTTTGTATACTTACTTTAGATTTTTTAAAAGATATGACTTTTATTTATCCCTTTTTAGTTATTAATTAAATGAATTATAGTTTTGGAGTTGGTATAATTTTTTTTAAATTACTTTCTATTTTATTTTTTTAGCTGTAATCAAAACTAATTACTTAATCATTCTTTCATTTGAATACTTTTATTTAATTATTTCTTTGTCTTTTACATGTAGTTTTAGGTGAAATTATAGACTAGTCTTGATAATTAATTAATTTTTTAGGTACAAGTACCTGCTTTATCAGTTATTTAAATGTCTTTTCCAATTCTTCGTTTATTCAGTTATTTCTTTCTCTTCTATGGGTAGCTTTATGTGAAATTATTGGTTAGCTTTGATACCTAATTCATTTATTAGGTATAAATACTTATTTTATTGGTAATTTATTTGCCTTTATCATTGATTTGTTACTTGTAATTATAGGTGAAGCATGGTCAGTTTTACTAAATTAATTACAATGGTAAGATCTTTATGAAAAGGCGCTGCTAAAAAAAACTGCTGAACCGATTTTAATGAAATTTGTAGTTTCCTAAGTTGGATTACACCTAGACCAATCAAAAAAGAATTTTTGCAATCCTTCTTTTTTTGTGATATGCGCGGATAAACATACATACATACATTTATGAAATTTGGTGCACATGTTTAGAAGCTGGTATATACTAACATATACAAAAACTGTGTAATTCGAACAATACTACATATATATGAGTCAAATTAATAATCGCCTTTTTTTGAAGTGTAAACATTTTCAGGCGATACAAATGAATGAGATATAGATTTACAAAAGCTCTTTATTATTTTTTAATGGATATATTAATGAATTTTATCTTTTCTTTAATTCTAGTGTGTCAAGCTCGGCTGATACTCCTGAACAGTCTATTAGCCCTATACGTACATTACCAGGATATACTACAACACCGGGCAACACTACAAATGTAGAGTCTTCAAATGATGAAAATAAAGATGAGCCTTCTGAACAAAAAAATAAAAAATCTGACACAAAGCCAACATCTGTTGCCTCATCTCCACCTCCCAATATAACATCAGTCTCACTCGAAGAAGAAAATAGACAATTGAAAGAAGCAAGATTATGTAAAGTCTGCATGGATAGTGAAGTAAGTTTAACATTATCTGCTATCTTGTTTATTAATGTTCACCATGTCAAATTAAAAAAGTAGTTAGAAAATTGATATAATGAATGGCTTATTATCCAATAATTACTTTTTCAATAATGGATAAGATAAGAAACAAAACTATAGACCTCTTTATATTTAGATATATTTGTAATGTAGATTAGTGACCCAAATTTTGCATTTGATCCATTATTATGCATATATGATACATATTCATTTTTCTTTATCTCTCATTCTGACCCATCAATGTTCTGTTTCGAGGTTGAAAATGATGAAATTCCTGAAACGAAGATTAGGAAGATGTTAGTTTAATTATTAAAATGAATAAATATATTGTAACCACCATAATGATATCATATACAAAAAAATCATTAAACCAGAAATAACATATAATTTTTATACCTATGTGATATTGTAAATCAATTCAGATTACTGCTACACAATTTTCTTTTTACAATGTACATGTATATTGAGCAAGCTGTATTTCACTAATAATTGATGTATAAGGTCGGGGGAAAAGTTTTTATGCATTTTATATACAAAATCAAGATAATTTTTCATTATATTTTATTTACATTTTATTGTAATATATATATATATGTCATTTAGTTCAGCAACTTATTTACATTTTATAGGTAGTGAAGTAATCTCATTGCTGTATCAATTTTGGGCCATCTGATCAAAAAATGTTACAAGTAGTTTTGACAGTTCTCTCTTGAACCTAATACTACCTAAAGAATTCTGAAAACACAGAAACAGGTGAAAATCTGAGGGTACAAGGTCAAGGCTATATAGCAGTTGCATTAACACTTTTCTAACAAATTCTCTCAATATTTGCTGTGTGTAAAAACTTGTTTGGTCTGGTGTTATCATGGTGAAAAACCCTACCTTTTCTGTAGATCAATTCCAGTCATTTTTTCTCTACTTCTTGCTCAAGTCTCATCTGCTGTTGGTAGTAGAGATCCGAATTGATGGTTTTGCCCAGCGGTAAAAGCTCATAATGAATAATGCCCTCTCAATACCACCATACACATAGCATTAACTTATTGTGAGTTAGGTAATCCGGGTTTCGCTGTAGACTGGAGCCTTTTTACCATAGTTTTTTTACACATTTTTGTTGTATAGATATTCCATTTTTATCACCAATGATTAATCTTTTCAAAATCGATTTGGTTTCATTACGTTTCCATAGAGAATCTCAAATGAGGACACTATTCATTCGATTTCTTTCAGTAAGCTCATGTGGGACCCAAATATCCAGTTTTTTTGTATATCTAGGGTTTTTTAAATGTGTCAAAACTATTTTGCGGTCAATCCTCAATTCTTCAGCTATGTATAAGAACCAGTTTGCCAATCTTGCTGCTTTTTCCAAAATGGCATCAAATTTATCCATAACAGGTCTACCAGAGAGAGGTTCATCTTGAACATCAAAATTACTGGACTGAAATGGCTTAAATCAGTTTAGTGCTACTCTTACCGACACTGCATTTAGTTCATAAACGTAATGTTTTTTCGCGGCTTGTGTCGTATTTTCCTTTTTTTGTAATAAAACTTCAGCATGTATCAAATTTCTACATTAGATTCACTCATTTTGGTTGACAGAAAAACAATATGGTGGGACACCGTTTTCCCCTTTTATTATTTTTTTTTTAAAATGTCATAAAAGATTTTACTGCAACTTTTTATTTAAGAAATATGAAAAAACTTTTTCCAACCTAATATAAAACAAATATTTATTAGATAAGTTATTGTAGCATAAACAAACTATGACTACATTATCATAACTATGATTATGATTGATATTTAGAAAGATCATAGACATTACAGAGAAATTATATTAATCTCTTCTCAGTTTCAATAAAGACTAACCATAAACAAAAGAGTATACATATTAAATATGTATATTTAGGTGTGTGTGTCAAATGAATGTTTGAATTAATCGAACATATTTTAATATCTATTATATGAAATTACTAGCTGTTTGCTCTCTTTTTCAATATAAATTTTGACTATCCTCATCTCACGCTCCTTCTCGCGCACAATATGCAAAGAGGATTACAAAGTTTTATCTTCACTTATTGATATATAGATATATATTTAAGTGCATAACGTGATCAGCTTTTTGAGTGGCGTGTGATTTGCAGGTAAGTGTGGTGTTTTTGCCGTGCGGTCACCTTGTGTCATGTGCAAAGTGCGGAGCGTCTTTGGCAGCTTGTCCATTGTGCCGTGCTCCAGTACGTGCGCTCGTGCGGGCCTACCTCGCCTGACCGATATGCCAAGGTATATTTTGGTATAGTTGTAGTTATAAAAAATGATAAGTTTCTTCTACTATATTTATAATCAGAAACACATACCATGTATAAGAATAAAGACTATATAATATTCACATGTGAGCATTTATTTGTATGGAGCATTTAAGAGGTTTGAATTAATCTAAAAATTTCAGCAGTGAGAATAGAAATATTTTTAATTGTATAACTGATATAAAAAAGATATTTATTATGACACCATCAATTAATTAATGTAAATAATAATCTTTTATAGTATTTATTTAATTTTCTAATTATTCTTTGATCTGTGAATTTCCAGTATTGTAATATGTTTTGCATATATGATGGACTTGTAGTGATGTGTTATATTAGTATTCTATGTGTTTTATGCAGAACGACAAGTAAACTACGTAAATACTTCAACATCAGGACCCAGGAGATGTGGCACGACACAGAGATGATTGACGGAAAACTTATATTTTTAAGGCGTTACACCTGCTGCTTATTGGTTATAGTAAGGCAGGCCTGAATTATAACATTACATACACCCAGATACAAAATTTATCCATAGTATAATATAACCCAATAATTATAAGAGTACTGTCGAGTGATAACCAAACGTCTTTACTCAGGTCACACACAATATCAAAGTTCATTTTTGTTGTGTCGTTTTTGTTTTTACATTAAAAATCTCATTAGTAAGAGATATCCCAATGTCTATGGCCTACATTAAATATGCATTACTTTCAATTACAAATTGAATGCATAGCTGTTATGTTAGTGATGAAAGATATGCAATTATGCATTTCACAAAATAGTAGCTTTAAGGATATAATCTGTTTGCCGGTAAAAACAGTGTGACTGTTTCCATATTTTATAAGGAACGTTTTCTTAATTTGTTCAATCTTTATTTATTTTCATAAATGTGCTCCTACTTTGTTTGACATGATTATTGTAAAATGACAGTGCTGTGATTTGTATTGAATTGTCAGCAGACTTGATAAATAAATATTAGTATCTGTAGGTGATAAAAAGTGCAATGAATTGATGCTTCAATTAGACCAAAAGTTATTGTTCATAACTTTTAAATAAATCTTAATATAATTTGTTGATATTAATGATTAACTTTCTTTTGGGATTAACTATCTGAAACTCAATGTAAACAGTGTTCCAGTTACAATTATTACTTAATTGATAATATAATTTACTTTCAATTTTACTGAATCTTATATCTTAGTATTAAGGAACAAGTATTCACAAAACATAAAATCAGTTTTACTCAATATAGATAAGCAGAGTGCTTGCTAATCATAGATCATGACGAAATGTGGTAGGGTTCTTATACATTTGTTGCATTAGTTTTAGCTAGTAGCATGTCCTTTGATGTGTTTAAAATTCAATGAAATATAAGTCATTATAGTAAACATACTCTCTTGTTTTTTATTTATTTATTTGGAGAAAAAATTGATTTCTTATTTTTTGGTGTTTTTATGATACTTTAGCGTGTGATACATTAATCTAAAAAAATACATTTGCCATGGAATATTATGTTCACTAACATTCTTCAAAGGAAATATTTTGTATTATTATATATGTATATAGTAAGAATTTGTATTAAGCACATATTTTTTATCACTCTAATTGCACCAATTAACAACTAAAAGAAACAATATCATCCTCTTTCTTACATATTCCTGCATCCGATTGTATTACTCATATCCTTATTATGGCTTTAAACAGGGTTTCAAATTTAAACATTATAATAAAATTGTTGGTTGTGTTTAGTGATAATTGATAAACAATGAAACTTAGAAATAATAATTTCTTCTACGTTTTGGTTTTGTTGCTACTTTATTTATATATCACGGTGCTCGAATGCAGGACAGAATTCGAGTTCGTCACGTGGCGCCACGAGACGACGACCGCGCCCGCGTTAGTAATCTGGCCGAGCATTTAATAGGGTTGCGTCAAATTTTTTAATAAGTGTTTTTTCAATGATATATTTAGTTATAGTCACTTTGGTAAAGTTGTTCTAAAAAAGATGTTTATGAATATTTGCGGAAAGATGCATGATTAATTCTATACGGTATTTAGTATTTATGTAATTCTTTGCATATGTTAGTCACTGAACTCCTAAACGGCTAAATTGATGGTGATTTTTTTTATTTATGTTTGAATAGGTCTCTGGATGATTTAAATTCGTAATTAGACCCGGTAGGTGGCGCTGCGATTGAGTTCTATGAATGTATTTTTAATTTTTTTGGCCGATTTTTTTTCCTCATATCGCACCTAAATTTTTTTTTAATGAATAATTAACTGTTAAAGTCTAAGAAGTACATTAATAATTGGACTTCTAAGAATAATTCATAGTTATTTTGTTTATTTTTATACCATAGGTGGCGCTGATATCTATTTCTGTGTTATTTGACGTATGCATCAATACATGCCTGAGGCACTTGCGTCGTAGTTTTGCCTTGTTTGACATTTCAATTTCTGCTCGCTGTGTTTCGATAGATATAAAATAGATCTTTTTTTTCCATCTAAAAAAAAATCCTAACGGCTATCGCGAAATTTTATTCATTCTATAAATTTGCTTTGAGCAACAGCAACTTACGCTATAACGAAATGAAAATATAGAAATGTCAAAATCATTGTCAAATGTCACTTATATATAGTTTATCAAAAATCCCTGGTTGGTTGTATCCTTAATACAGCCATACATTTTACGTTGATACGTTTATATATTAGTAAATATTAAGGCATTTGGAAAAACAATACAAAATTATTCATATTATTTACAAAAGTTAAATGAAGATATGTATTGCCTACAGTTGTGGGGTGATTTTGGCAACATTTTAATTTAAACTCCTCTCATGAAACTGAGAAGTGATTCATTTTTATAAATGTAGGACTTAAAATTTCCACGTAAGATGATTATTAGATTTATTTCATGGCTTTTCACTCATCACGAAAAGCATCTCATACGTCGTGTCAACTCAAATCCATGCCCTAACGAATTGTCCTTATATTAGATATCATACTTACAGACTTTATTCAATTAAGCTTCAATAGATGGCGTTAACGAAAAAAAACGTGACTGATACTTATCGACATCGTTCATGTATGGACCAACAGAGGGCGTTAGTGCATAAGTTTCTATTCAGAAAATGACTTCTATTACAAACAAAATCAACTTATCCATGTCAAGAATGTGCTGAACCCACTAACAGAAGGCAAATCAACGTGCAACAGGTGCCACGTGTCCAGTTTTATTAAGAAAAGAAGTAATCTCAGAGGCACTTCGCTCGCGCTCCACTTTGGTTGTTATAAATGGCCGTTTTGCACGGTGCTTCATCGCGAAAAGCAGTTAGAAGCCGAGCGAGGCTCGGCTGAATTGTCAAATTACATTTAAAATCTTAGAAAATCATACTACGAAAATTTTCACGATTTAAATTCATAGTGATGAAGAGACGCAATTTTTAAAATACTATTCTGTAAAAATGATTGACAATTAGATAAAACAAACTATAGTGTACGGCCAGGATTTTATTTTCAAATGTAGTAATTACTTTTTAAATATGAGATATGTAAGAGGCCAGTTCCAGAAATTTATAGTGCGCCCCACCTACTTCCAAGGTAGACCCATAGTCACCAAGTTAGGATCCAATGTTGGGATCCCAAGAAAACCGAGGGAAACCATCAAATATTATAAGCACATACAGTGTGTTTGAAGTCTTTTTTTCGTTTTTCATATTTTTGCATATGGTAATTATCATATTATGCTGCTGAGCTGGTAATGGAAGCCACAGCACTCCTTAATGGTTAAAAGTTAGTGATAATACTATGATTTGTCACCAGAAAAACTACTCAATAGCTATTAGTAAAACCTAGTATACACAGAATTAAAATTAATTCCTTATTAATGTATCTACATATTTTCATGAATTTATATAATCCCAACGTGACAATCGTGGCAGGAACACATCGTAACTCTTAGCAATAACAGTAGAAACGAAGGGAATGAAAATGTTATCTATATGAACTGTAAAACTTTTATATTATGGATATAATAAGTATAAGTTATGTAGTTTGTATAAGAATGATTTGCTAGTTGCACTCCAACTAAGTGTTCTTTTGCCTTGCTTTTGCTAGAACCATATGTTTAAAAAAATATTTTAATAGGTTTTTGATGGCGGTTTTCAGGTTTTTATGAAAAATTTATAAAAATTTTGTTTGACTATCGTTACTTTAATCGTTAAAGACCTTTACAACGATTTCGTTCTACAACAGAAAAAGGTTAGGAGGGAAATAAGAAATTGCATTAGATATTATAAAATTTTTACTTCAGATTTAATTTGGAACTTTTTCCAACCAAAAAGACCAATGTTACTTATGCATGTCATGTAATAATACCAATAATGATAAAAGAAAGAAACTAGAAGAAGTGTAAAATGATAATTTAGTTGAACATGAGTTGAGTAGACAAAAAAAAAAGAAGCTGATCGTAAAAATTTATCCAAAAACAATAAAGTCGTAATTTATGATTTAGAAGCAGTAGTGGGGTGCTCAAGAGGTAATACGTCTGCATTTTATTACGAGAGCAAATTGAACAGCTACAATTTCACTATAACAGAGTTAACAAAATCGAAGTATGATACAAAATTAAATAAAGCTGCATTCGGCGACGTACATTGTTATTTTTGGACCGAAGCGGAAGCTAAGCGTGGTTTTATTGAATTGGGTTCCTATATTTGGGAACATCTCAAAAACGTATTTTGTAATAATGAAGACACGCAGAAAAAACATGTTAATTTTAATTCAGACAATTGCGGTAGACAAAACAAAGACAAGTTCATAACAACTTTGTATATGTATGCCGTGAATTCTTTCAATATAGCTAACACACAAATTTGTCATAAAAGGATGTACACAGAATGAGGCGGATAGTGTACATAGTTTAATAGAGAATGCAATCAAAAAAATCTGAAATCCGGCCCAATTTACAGCCCCGAACGGTATATAATCTCGATTAAAAATGCAAGAATGATGAAACAAGCAATTAATATTCACGAATTAACTTTTGATTATTTCATTGATGTTAAGGCTCTTCAAGAAGAATGTGGAAGCAATTTTAGTCTAGTTAAAAATGGAGATAATGTAAAATGGATAGCATTAAAATTCTGAAAGTGATATAAGAAAAGCCATTTTCTTTTTTTTTATGAAACGTCTTATAAGGATGCTATATTCAGGGAGGTAGATTAAGATATGAAAAGGAAAAAGCGGTCGAGAATTTAAGAAATAAATGCAAGAGATTTAGAGAGGCAGATCAAGAGAAAAAGAAAAATAAAATTAATCCGGTGTCATTAAAAAAGTCTATTGACAAAAACAGCAACTGAGTACTAATAAGAAAAAAGATTTATTGGAACTTCTCGCCAAGGGAATTATTCCTTCTTTTATTCTAATTATTATAATTCTCTATAATTATTATAATTAAATTAAATAAAATTAAAATATATTATTAAAATAAAACCTTTTTCATGTTAATTGCAAATTTTTTATTTCATTATTTTTTCCAATAAAAAGTCCTTAATTTTTTAATTTTTGACAAAATTTATAGAAATTAATTTATCCATAAAATATATCATAAATCATATTTTAGCAATTAGCGATATGATTTTGAACTGAGGATAAGATTTTTATTTTCTTACTAATTCTTATACTTTTATGAGTAATGGGAAAATAACTAAAGCTATTTAAAGCTCTGCGAATATTTATAATCATAATTCAAAGTCCATCCGAAATGAGCGCAAAATTTTAAACGCGAATTTCCACAAAATGTGATTTTTGAGTTATTGCTCTTCATCATTAAAGGTGCGATGTATATTCTATTTTTATAATCGAAATCTATTACCTACAACGTAGGTATTTATATATATGTATATTCGTTATTTTGTGAAATATTTAATTCCGATTTGTTTCGCTAAATAGAACGAAATATGATATTGTACTACATAGTATGTGTGATTTTATTTATCGGTGCATGGATGGCGCATATCAGACGTGGAACTCTCGCTATGCGCGGGTCGGCGCGGGCGCCCGCCGTCTAGACGCAAATAGCCGCCGCAGGTTGCGACACCGAAATAGCGCAGACACGCGGGCTTTACCCCAAAGCTGTGCATATATATATAGACACTATTTATAGGTGTTTAGTGAATCAGCAAATATCTGTAATACTACATCTAATTTTCAAATAGCGTTTGATTCGGTTTAGACTGATTGCAAACTTATGTTCTACAGTTTTGGCCTTGTGTCAGAAGTGGTAGATCTTTGGTTGTGCTGTTTGTATGTGGCCAGTTTTGATACCATTAAATAGATGACATTTAAAAAAGAAATAGAATAAACTGTGCCCCGCCATTTTTCTATTGTTTTGACATATTTAAAAAGAAGCTTGATATACAGAAAAGCTCGATACTTGGTCCCACATGAGCTCACTGAAAGAAATCTAATGAATTGCGTACTCATTTGCGATTCTCTATTGAAATGTAATAAAACCAAATCATTTTTGAAAAGACTAATCGCTGGAAATGAAAAATAGCTTACATATGGCAAGAACGTGCGAAAAAAATCATGGTCAAAAGGCAAGCAAGCTCTACAGACTAGCGAAACTCGGATTAACTTAGAATCAGTTGACGCTATGTGTATGGTGAGATTGGAAGGCATTATTCATCATGAGATTTTACCGCCGGGCAAAACCATCAATATGGATCTCTGTTGTCAACAGTTGACGAGACTCAAGCAAGAAGTAGAGAAAAAACGGCGGAAATTGATGAATAGATAGGGTGTGGTTTTTCACCATGATAACGCCAGATCACACACATCTTAAACAAATATTGAGAGAGTTTGGTTAGGAAGTGTCAATGCATCTACCACATAGCTCCGTCCTTGTACCCTCAGATTTTCACCTGTTTCAATTTCTTCAGAATTCTTTAGGTAGTATTAGGTTAACATCAAAAGAGGACTGTCAAAACTATTTGTCGCAGTTTTTTGATCAGAATTTCCAAAATTTATAGACTAATGGGATGATGTCACTATCTACAAAATGGCTATATGCATCACAATTAAATGTAAATAAAATAAGTTGAAAAAATATTTTTAATTTTTATATAATATACGAAAAAAACTTTCTCCTCGACCTTATATAATGAGTAACTACAGTATAGTTGTGAGCTTATAAGTAATTGAGAGAGGATATTATTGACAGTTGTAGAAATTTAAAAGCATTATTGTGTTTCTTAATTTTATAACACAAATGATTCGGATCACCAAATGAATACCTACTTTATTTTAATTGGTTTATTGAATTCTTGTAAAACTGACCCAAATAAAAAATAATGCTTTTTTTTTGGAAAAATTGTTTTGTTTTATATATAAATTTAAGATAAGAAAACAGTATTAAACAGCGTAATATAAATGCAATGCAATACCACCCAGAACATAGCAAATTTAATTGTAAATTTATGATTTTAGATTGTAAGACTGACGGTCTATTAAGTACCCAAGAAAGTTCTAAAAAAAGTTTGTCCGTTACCAGTAAGGCTTAAAAAGGGATTTTAGTTCCAGTAGGTAATTTTCCAAATTATTGAATTTTTAATCCAAAAGTTGCTATTTGAATTAGCATCGATTTATCGTAAAATATAAAGTTTTTAATAACTACTGATTATATTTAATAAATGATGAAATTTAAAATAATCGTAACTCGAGTTAGTGTATACGTTGTTTTCGATGCACAACCCAAAGTATGTACGTTGTAGTGCGTACATTAAATCAATTTCCACGTGGATATCATAAAATTCGAGGAAAATTTAGAAATAGCTCCTACAATTTGGTAAATTTGGTGGCTCTCTGAGAAAAAGTAGGTTCGATTGTGTCATGGTAATGAAGTCTAAAATAAAGATGACGAAATAAAATTCATATATTAGCTTCAACGACTTTTTGTTTCTCAAGGGATGCACGAGATTTGTCTATGCATATCTCTCTTGCTTCACTGACTGCATCCATCAAATATCGCACCTACCATTTGGAAATTTGTAATGTCTGCCTACCCTTCCGGGAAATAGGCGTGAGTTTATATTATTATTACGAATAAGTTTCAATTTTAAATTATTCACCAATTGCTCAGAAAAAAGTAGCTCCATAAGCATGACTCGTATAGTTTTAAATTGAAGATTCGAATTTTATAACCATTTAAAAACGCACAAAGCACTGAACGTGCAAATGTGTGATAAGTGTGAGAGTACCTGAAGTAGTATGAGAGTATTCGTTTACTAGCAAACATAACTACTAATACAGAAGCACATTAATTCTGATTTATTTTTGACTAAAATAATAATTCAGATAGCTTGTCTTAAATGCTCCCTACTTTGCGTGGACAGGATACTGTTTCTACTTATTGCTTCATTCGTGTTCAAGTTGAAAATTAATACTCAAAACAATTCTTCTGCTTACAAAGGAGCGGTTAACGGTTAGTACCAGTGGCGAGGGGTGAGAAAAATATAAAGGGAAGCCGAACCTTAAAAAATTGTCAACATTAAACATTATTAATAAAAATATAACTATTACTACCGAGCTCCGTAACGCCCTCTGGTATAACGCGGAGATATTTCATTCGCCACTTTTGGCATACTTGAAGTCAACGATAGAATACAAACGGAAGACTTCGAGCATGCATAAAAGCAGCTTTGAAAAAAGCTAATGAAGTAGTTTCCTTTAGTCGAATTTATAGCAGCGCAGTGGATAAATGAATTAAATGAGATAAAAAGCTATTTAAATTCTAGTGGTAATCTACGATTTTTCTTGAGGAAATGAGCTAATACCAAGTCATAAAATTTGGCTTACTTTTGATTTGCAACAGTAAATGTTTTTCTATAGATAACAACGCGAGATCTGAAAGCCTTTGTCCTGTCTGGCTATTCCTGAGGTACGTATGAATGCGTTTGAGAGCTGAAAAGATCGTTCCGCGGCCGCAATTGTTATCAGAAGGGTTAAACAGATATTACTTAAGCTTAAAATTTGAGGAAATGTATCTTTAAGATATCTTTTGTAAATGCAAAAATAACTCGTACATATCTAATCCTTTAAGCGAGGGAGACGAATATAATACTTTTAACTCATTTTTAATGCATTTATGTCAAAAATTCGAGGAAATAATAAATTTAAATTATTTAGTTTATCCTCAGGAAATTTACGTTCGAATAAATCATATTTCGACTTACTTAGTAAATCTAAAACGACAAATTGCTTAATGAACTATATCTGGTTTGAATTTGATTTTTAACATTATCTACAATTTCGATGAAAATACGTTTATACTCGCGTTTTAAGTCTGATTCTGAGCTAAATAGACGTCGGCGTCTTCGTGGAGGCTCACTTATATCAGTGACACTGTCGTAAATTTCGTCAAACTTATTAATGAAATTACTCAAACCAATTTAATAGCGATCGAACTTCGCGAATAACGACGTCTATATCACTCTGTTTATTTTGTAGTAAAGCGAAAGTAATATCTGTTCTTGCAAATAATTCAGCTAAAGTATGCAAAAAGCAAAATTCCCCATCTTCTAATGTCATTAACAAACTTTCTGATATGGCAATTGATTCAGAATCCCAATCCATCGGATTTTCTATAATTATATTAAATGTTTGTATTATGTCGGATCTACAGTTACAAATGACATTAATAATACGAGAATGATACTGCCATCGAGTTTCTGCGACACCAGACAAACGACGATCTGACGTTAATTTTAAAAGACCCGAACGTTTAGTAGATTTATTAAAAAATTTATTATGCAATTGATGTGGCCGAAAAATTGTTTTAACTCTGGAATATTTTCTAAAGATCGAGATAACACTAAGTTAAGTACGTGAGCATAGCAAGGAATAAAGACAGCCATTGGACATTGTAATTTAATTTTTGTTTGTACGCCGCCCATACTTCTATACTTAATTCGACACGGGAATGATGCTATATGCAAAACCGTTTTTATTCGGGTATAATCGGAAATCTCCGCTGATCAAACGCATTATTATTTACATAATGATGTATAACACAAGAATTCGCAACCGAATATAACACCTAAGACTTCACGTTAAAGGTGAAATTATGTTACACGAATTACAATTGCGTCATTTCGTAGTCGAAATGAAACTCGCGACAAACCGAGTTATTCTCCCGCTCTCGCGCGGCTTGCGACGGCCAAGCTCGCGGGCTGTGGCCCGCCATAACGCTATAATACAACCGAATATGGAAGACTCAACATTTCACATTGATTACGACGATAGCGAACATTCTGAATTTGGTCGTTTAAATAACTCGGTTGCTTTCGAGTTATTTGAAGTGTTTTTTATATAGGGCTTACGTTACTAACGTAAGAAGGCTGGATATTATTTACAATAATTATTGAAAATTAAAAATAATTTTAAGTGTCTGTATACTAAAAAGCAATAATTTATTTATTTATGAATTATGCATATTAAATATTTTATGAAAGGGAAGCCGATAAGAATCGAGTTCTTAGAAGCCGTCGCCACTGGTTAGTACAAAACATGGTATCAAATTGTGGTTCATTTCGCGTAATTTAAATTCGATAAAAATACAATATCAACCGCCGCTTCCTCCGTTTACATCCTGGATTTATCAGTAAAATGTGATTATATTTTAAATTATTATAGCACAACTAGAATTTATTCACTGTGCATTACCTACTACATTCATAAATTTAAAATGATCGCTTTAAATAAGTTGATCTATTAAAAAGAGAAGTTGCACAGTCCCGCGCTCAAAAACGGCCGCAGTAAATGAGTGCTAAAACAGACAGGTTAGCACTCATTGCATTCAAGTGTAGTTCGTCGCACCTTCCGTTACACGTCGGAGTGTTCTGTCAAAAAATGCAAAAATAACGCGTCAAAAGCTATGGAAAAACAATGGTATTTTTAATTTTTCATAAGTAAAATTTAGCTTATTTATGATAGGTGATCAGTCATGTATCGTAATGAGTATTCGATGGAATATTTTGTATTTCTCCATTTAAAGTAGCATCGAAAGCCGAGGTATAAACCGACGTATAAGAAATAAATCTAAACAACACCGGTCTCGTATTTATTACGTTGTCATCTAATTCGATACTTTAACAATAAAACTGTTATTATATTAATAGTCACATTTTGTTATCTTTTTATTATTTTCTTTATGTTTATACAAATAGTAAAATTATCTCTAAAGAAAAATCATACAGTAGATTAAACCAATACCAAAAGAAAAAAATATATATTTTAACAAATTATGTATACGTATTATATTTAGTAAAGTAAGTTAATATTTAATGAATTGTCACTTAATTTTATTATAAGAATAATAAGAATGTTTATGTTACTGTGATCTGTACACTTTAGAAATTATCAAGTTTTTTCATATATGTTTTCACCTATATTATAATAGTAAAGGTTCAGATTAACTTTAATCTCATGTGATTACTACATTAAGCTTTATATTGCAGAAAAATATCTCATGATTCTTTTCATACATTCAACCAAAAAACAATAATAATTATATAAAATTAATTTAAACCATACTCCATTGATGTCTTGTTTAAGAACAGTACGTGTAAATCGTAAAAAAATGGGACTTATTGTCTTCCAATAACAAAATGATCGTTAGTTGTTCTCTTTCCGTTTATAAATGAACCTTATGTTATGATATTTCGGTTAAAACGTCAGATGATAAATAATAGTGTTCTTTCTTCTCTATCTTTGGTACTGCAAAATGGTCTCGTAAAGTGTAAGGCAGAGACATCATGTTACACTTCGTGCCATTTCTCGACGTTCAAATCAAATCAAAATCAAAAATATCTTTATTTTCCATAATGATGTAGTTTCCTGATCAATGTGTGACGATGAACGCAGTCAAATGCCTTGAATAAATCACAGAAAACACCAATCGCGCCCTGTGAGTCCTACCAGACATCAAAAATCTGCTGAATAAGCAATATACATTTATATTGCTAATATCGGATCTTAGCGTATACGTAAGATTATCATCACTCATGTTCTTTTAGACCAATACGGACTTTACGTATGCGAACAAAACTAGGGACCATCCCTACGAAGCTTCGGGAGTGGATGTGTCGCCGTAGTGCATCATTTTACGGTGACGTGTGTTGATTCGCATCTAACACGTTTCATACGGAACCACTACAAGCCCTTCTTGCCCCGCAGTCGCACCCGCATACCTAGCGTTTGCTTGAACGCGTCGTTGATTATGCGCGTTGCATACCAAAGAGCGATGGTGGCTCAATGGTTGAGAGTGTCGAAATTCGAAGGAACGAGTTCCTTTTGGGGATTAAAATAATTTGGTCCTTGCATCGAAGTTCCAAGTCCCAGTCCAAGCTGCATAATCGGAAATAAAAAAAAATGAGGGGCTGTGCCTCAGTGGTCAGTGGTGGCACGATGAGAACATGACACGGTGACGATGTATCGATTCGGACTTTTTCCATGCGGACAGTCGCACGACCTTCGGAGACGTCTATCGCCGTAAAACATCGTTTTACTGTGAGTCGTGTTGCGCTCCACACGGAATAGTTTTCGCACGCAGTCTGAGCCCAGCACTCATTTAGCCATCGATATAATTTCGCATCGAAATAATTTTTAGAACATCCCGCATTTTGATGACAATTATTGTTACTCAGAAAATTGTAAAGTATATCCATCCTACCGACAAACATCAAGTCGACGTGGACGGATAAATATTAGCGGACAAGTTTTTTAATGTTTTTTTTTTTGGTTTTTATTTTAAATTCTAACATGGACCACCGGATGACTCGAGCAGTGTTTAATAAGACGCCACGGGAACTTGTTTGTGGCTAGATTTAGCTCGTTTTATTGAGAAGACTGGCTCATCTAGTTTTTTGTGAACTCTCAATTGAAAGTATTAAATGTCAAGTTGTGCGTCGATACCCCGTTTACAAGATTTATTTTTAAAGGATTTATATTATTATTTATCTTTTTCGAGATGATGTAACATCATACATACATACATACATACACACACACACACACACACACACATATATATATATATATATATATATATATATATATAACTGCAGTATGAACTCGTGCTTAAAATTTGATCCACCAGACGTTTGCAACCATTAATTAGAAGATTAGGCATTTGGCTTCTTGTTAAACTCATTGATTTAAGTTTCTGTTTATAGATATCCTAACCTAACTAACTGCAAATAGCTTTATTGATAAAGACTAAGACGTAAGACTCACAATGAACAGGAAAGGTCTTCGTACTTTCTTTCTACATAAAAGCGTAGTTCGTACAGGGCTTTTTGTGTTTCCTTCGTTTTAGATCAGTATTTTACATAATCTGAGTTTTGTTATTAAGTAATTATTTTTCGTGTAATGCATTTACGCAATTTTATTTCTAATGTTACTTTTTGTCCTACATTTAAAAGTAAATTTATTTTTCATCGTCTTCCGCCGTTGACGTTGTGTATAAATGATAACAGTTGTGTACTGTCATAACATATGCCCGACATGTGAGGGTGATAAAAATCTGGTACAAAACGCAAATTAAAATTTGCGTTTATGACGGTGGATTAATTGACTGTTATATGGATAGATCGATGTGAATGAATTTAACTCGAAAATTACTAACATTTTTGTTTAAAATAACGCAATTTCTCATCCACTAAAATAATAATTAACGATAGGACATTGACATTTCAAAGGTGACTCTGTTACATTCTTTTTTATTTATCCATACGTAGGTGACACTTAAAATTTTTGACCGGCTACTTAAGAACTGTAAAATAAAATAAACGTAATTAAATTCTAAAGATGGAACACTTTGCCAACCTTGTTATGTATATTGCATTCATCTGTTATTTGTTTTTCGGAATTGACGACAACAAGAAATTGTTTGTCTAACATCAACATAAATTTAACGCGAGAAAATTTTCTTTCAATGATTTTCTATGACTTTCGTTGCCATTTAAATCAATAAGAAAGTTATGACAGACTACGGTTGGCATTTCATGGCGAAGCTCCATCCCTTACAACTTGTTTAACGAGTTCAAACGTTGTCGCACTAATCTGACTGAAGATATGCGTGAGGCATGTCCTACGGCGACGACCGAAGGCAACATTAGTGCTGTGCGGCTCGTGATAGATACTAATAAAAGAGTGACCTACCAGCAGAATCGGACGAGCTTAAGCATCGGTATAAGTCAAGTGCACAAAAGTCAGGATGCTTTGAACTCGATGGATACCTTATAATTTGACTAAAATTCAAAAACTCCATCGTGTTAATTGGTGTCGCGAAATAATGCAAAGATTTGCCTGTGGTGACTCAAATGCTGTATACGACATGCTTCCAGATGACGAAAGTTGAATTGTCTAGTATGATGCCGAAACCAAAAGACAATCTGCCCAGTGGGTGTTTCCTCTCGAGGAGTTGCCTACTAAAGTAAAACGAGGTCGAAGCGTCGGAAAAAAGATGGTGGCCTTTTTTTTCGAAATAATAGGTCATTATGCAAAAACTATTTTAGCAGACAAAAAGCAGTCACTGCAGACTGGTACACCAATTGTATGCTTCTTTTTTTTAGAAAAAAATTGTCAAAAACGACCTCGTAATATAATTTTCCTTCGTCATGACAACGCCTCACCACATACCGCCAGACAAAAATTATTTGTGGACGTCAGACATAGAAATACTGGTTCACCCATTTTGCAGTCCCGACCTTGCATTATGCGTTGTTATTTATTTCTTAAAAGAAATTCTTCGAGGAACGTCGTTTACGGACACTGAGGAGGCAGTATCAAGAGGCCGTCGGGACCGCCCTTTTGAGTGCAAGTGAGCGGTGTTTCTCTCAGTGGTTCCATCAAATGCAGCGATGTGTTGATTTCAACGGACACTATTTTGGAAAACAATAGTTTTGCAAAATAGTGCTAGTTCGCTTAGTTTTTATTTTCTAAGAACTTTCAGATTGACTCACGTACATAGATACGAGTGCCTAAAACTAAACATAAAACTTGATATGACGTTAATTTAACTTCATGAGCATGTTTTAATTTTTTAAGGAACGTTCATTTTTTAGTGTTCCATAGTCTCTAATGAACCTTTATAGTTTCGCGCATGTTCATCTGTCTGTCTGTCCGCGGCTTAGTTCAGAGACTCTTTGTACTAGAAAGGTATAATTTGGCATGGGTATACACATTAATTAACGCCGACAAAGTGTTAGAATAAAGTCTTGAAAAAAAAAATTTAAGGTTCTTCCACTGCACTTAAGTTGAGATTAATTTTTTTCTCGTTTATCCCACGGTGTTTGGATAGTTGGATAGGTCTTCGATTGTGAAGTCCATTTGCGAAATATGAAGCTTTAAAATGCGACTGTTTGATAAAGTTGAGTGCCCCCTCTCACCTGGGTAAATAGTTATTTTTTGATATATGAAAAAAATTTCGGCCTTACAAGTTAACGAAGAATAGTCGACCAACTTATAAAATATACTTGGAAAAATAAAAAGCAAGATTTCGTAAAAAGTCCATATCAAATTATTTACATAATATTGTTGGTTATGTAACATTGGTAGTAAATATAAGTTTATGAACCACGTAAAATAATAAAAATATAAATTCATAACATCCCTAACACCCGTTCTTTATAAACCGGTTTTTAGACGTTATTAGTCGTTGAACCGTGAACTCGATAGATTCACAGTATCAAACGAAAATCTCCCTTTTAAGTCCGCTTATTGCGAGCAACTACGGAACACTACACTACGCGTAGCCGACACGCACTTGGTCGGTTTTAATACTAAGATTTTTTTAGATTCACGAATTCTAGGTTGCGTTATTAAATAAAGGTGAATACAGGATTTTATTGAGGCTATCTTATCTAGATATACTCTATACTTTCGTTATACAACAGAAAATGGTTCTTTGCTCCTTTCGTTTGAAGTCGCCCATGTCAAGATTATATTTATTGGAAAAATAATTACTATTCTTGTTGTTATTGGGTTTTTTAAATCTATAATAAAGTGAAAATCTTGGTTCAAGTATATTTTATTACAGATTTTATAATTATTGCTTGAACCTGGAAAATATATATTTTCTCGTAAAATATAAATAGAACACATTTTAATGCTTTGATCTGAATATCTTTTCTACCTAGGTTGAAAACGTAACTTGATCAGAAATAATTTTCATTCGAAACATAAATGATAAAATTTATAATAACAATACTTAAAATGAAATAGAATCTAACATCAATATAAAACGGGACTAAGAAATATGGAATGTTCGGAAATCTTATAAACAGTGTAAAGGTTGAGTGTACGTGAGTCACAAGCCAGAAGGTATGAATTAATTAAGTAAGTGATGGTGCAACGCGATGCGGCCTTGCAAGGCTGCACCGCGGTCACGTGCGCCGGCGCCCGCCTCCTGCCGCTCGACGACTTCGATAGCGCTTGTCGCGTTCGTTAAATACCTACTCGTTAATCTTTTATTTAGACTTTATTTATAGGTGCTTACAAATGACTCACGCCGCGCTCATGATGTCGGTTGTCAAATATTGATTGTTACGTAAGCGTTGAGATGTAACCGTCATCCCGTCTAAAGGATGTTCTAGGACAATCGAAAAAAAAATATAAAATCATGTTAAAAAAGACTAGCAGTACTGTCCACGAAACTGTAGTCGTATTTCAGTGAGTACAACTTTTAAATTTAGAATGTCATCTAATGTATTTGTAATATTCGATCATCCGAGATAATCTTAGTAATTTAATATTAAATAAAATAATTTTAAAAAATAAAATAAAATAATAATTTAATCTGTAATGTGCATATATATATAAAGGCGATATGAGTCTGCAGTAAATCGAAAGAACTTTGAATTTGAAAGTGATTTATGAGAAATAAAAAATATACGCAAAATAAAATGGAACGCCGTTGGTATTATTATAAAATACAAATAGGACATTGTTCATTTTATATATATCAAAAAAGAGATTTTAAAATTTAAAGACAATATTTTTAATGAGAAAGTACCCTGGACCATTTTTTTATACGAACAGAAAGAATTATTTTTTTTTTTGTCAAGGGCGAGAATCTTTTATATTTTTGATTAAAGCAACACAATTAAATTAATAAATAACGAATTTAAATTTACACTATTCATTTCATGTCAAAGAAACATTGTTCTAAAAATAGAGTACCTACACGAGAATAACATTATTATTTTAAAACGGTCGGTTCGTCTCAAACCACAGATTATTTTAATTAAACGGCTTGTGTAATTTAATTAAATGTTTTGCACATCAGTTCTGTTTTACGCTCCGACGTTCATCGTTTAGTGTTGTTGATTATATTTTTCTCTCTATCAAAATTTAAGATTTCAGTAAAATCGTAAATTTAAAAAACATTTAATTTTTTTTTTAATAAAAGATGACACGAAATATTTAGGAATTTCCGGAATCGATATCTTGCCGTTATCGGTATAGCAAAGTAGCAAAAATCGTCGAAACTCTCGATGGAGGAAATATTTACATGTACAATTAAGTTTATACGGAACCTTCAGGGTGCGAGTTCTGTTCGCACTTGTCTGGGATTTTTTTTCACTAACATAATAGGGTTCATCAAAACACTACGTATGAAAATAAGTTCGACGCAATCGATTCTGCATTTTAACTAATGAAAATTATTTACTCATTTCTATGATATTTATTCCCACAATTCTTGTAGTATTTAAGTGCAGAGGATGGTACTGTAACACGTACGCGCAATTGACCACTCAAAAGCATAGCCCGCCACTAGTGCACTATTGTCAGTTATGCTAGTACGAGGGCTGCTATTTATGTATCCGAAATTACAAAAAGAAACAAACATCTATCATTGAATATGGTTTTATTGTTTCTCAAAATATTCGCCATGATGATCGATATATTTTGCATAAGCTGAAACCAATTTTTATAGCACTTTTTCCATTCTCCAAATCTCCAAAATGTGCATTTTGAATGCATCAATGGCCTCTTCGCGGCTCGAAGAACGTTAATCTCGTAATTTAGTCTTCACGTTTAGCAATAAATAGAAATCGTTGGGTACTGAATCGGGGCTGTACGACGTTTGATCCATCGATTCGATTTTTCGCCCTTCCAAAAATCGACTTGTTTCGGCCGACGTGTGACAGCCAGCATTGTCATGACGAGGAATGATTCTGTGTTGTCGATTGTTCTTTCTTATTCCTTCAAATACTTCCGGCAAATAAATGGTCGTGTACCACTTTGAATTAACCGTTTTAAGAATTACGTTTTACTATTTTCTAGTGGCACTAACCATATGTCCATTTTTATACAAAAAAAGCCGTTTGCTTCAATGTGCTTTTTGCACGAATCACTTGTTGGGTTTGGCTCATCTTGGTACGCCCACACCGTTGACTGTTGTTTAGTTTCGGGGTCATACGCATAGATCCAAGGTTGATCACCTGTGTGGATATTATAAACAGCTTTTTACGCACCGTAATTGTATTTTTTTTATATTTTTTTTGCACCAATCGACACGAGCCTGTTTTTGACCAATGCTCGAGTTGTAGGGCATCCAACGCGAACGAATTTTTTTTTATAGTCAAATTTTCGTGTAATATCTTATGTATGCTCGTCATACTTATGCCCAGGGACGTCTTTATCTCGCAATATGTAACATGATTATCTTGCATTATTAGTTTCCGCATAGCGTCGATATTTTGCGGTACAACGACCGATTTAGAGCGACCTTTTTTAAATTCGTCCGTGAACATAGACCGCCCACGATTAAACTCACTAAATCAGTGACACGCAGTGGTCTTCGATGGTGCTTCATTCCCAAAAGTCGAAGTGAGTTGATCGATGCATTGTTTTTGAGTTTATTACTTTTAAAATATTGTTCTGTATGTGGCCAGTTCCGGGTACATGAATAGCAATCCTCGTAGACCAAGTGGTCTACAGGGGTTGCTATTAAGAGCTGCAAGTCGGAGAAACCACCTTTAATGTTTTAAAAGCTATATATATGTTTGTATCTCGATGGCGAAGTCTTTATAAAATTATTGCTTCATATACATATGTGTCACATTTCTATGTCAGGGTTTAGATTATGATGTCCTTGTCTGTATCGAAACGACTCGATTGATCGTCGAGATTGGGGTGTCATCTGACTTCATTTCAGCGGAAATTCCATGTTTTCGTTTTTTTTTTTTTTATATTGTACTTATTGTCTGGCTTCTCAGCGAAATGTTGTTTCCGTTTCCAAAACATTCTAAGATTTTTTTTTTCTGTGTCACTAACAACATATGTTACTTTTTAAAATAAATTTGGCAAAAGCTTTATGTATAAAAATTGGGCTGTTTATAATTATAATATTATTTACTTTAATTTTGTTTCAAAATTGAAATATGTGGAAATTATAATACATAATAAATATTAATAAACATAACGAACTTGACTTTGTACGGGTTTGTACTCTATGTGATAGTTATGATGTATTTGATTGTTTAATATATTTAAATTTGAAAAGAACTACTCCCAAGTTTTTCGCTTGTTCTTCTTGAGGGAAATTGCCATCCCAACGGGTGGTAAAGTGTAAATTCTTAAAATATTCTGACGTATTTTAATTGTTTTTTTATGTTAAATAAGAATACATATTAAATAAGGATATAAAAACAAATGCGTTATAGGATTTATAGAAAAATATGTTTGAGTCATTGTTTTGACCATACGAATATTTTGTCGAAGTGAAACATTCCTGTTGCCTATATCACACAATGTAAAAAAAATGCTACGGAATAAAGCTATTAGGGAATTTTCGTCAACGCGACGATGATGATATGGAATAGCTGTAGGTATATACGTAAAATACGTAATTTATGAAATCCCCAATGATTGACGGAAATTCCTGGTGGCAGTGCGCGTGATCTGCATCTATGCGTACGACGGTATAGTGTTATCAAGGGACCTGCTATATTCGTTTGATATGGGAAAAAGAGTTCGCGATTGCGTTTGAAAGGGCATTATCAGGATCTGAAAGACTGTGTTTTAGGCCGGCATTGTTTGGTCTAGAGCTTGATATTGTGGGATGCAACTGCAGCTATTGATGGGTTGGGCTAGTTCCCGGCTAATTCGAAGTACCGTTTGGACTATTATTTGAAGAGAGCCGCGATAGTCTGTTGGCCCAGATAGTTCTATAAATTGAGATTCCTAACGCACTACGGGGCACCTATGGTTGAACGCATGAATCCGTTCTGAATAATTTGTAGTTTGTGTATTTTATTACAGAGAGACAGCTTGCTTTGCGCGTTTGTCATCGGGCAACGTCGACCGACATAGAAGGCCACCTTGTCCCGACGAGTTTTACCCGTATGTGTTTGTCGCAATTAAATTTCGGATCTAGAGTAACCCCGAGGTGCTTGACTTCTGTAACCCAGAATATGGGTCGGTCAAACGTGGGCGGGAGTCTCTGATCTACTTTTCGAGAAGTACATTCCTGTATTCTTTTTGCGGTTGACTTAAATCCTCCACTTCCAGAACCAGTCGCCCAGAGTGTTGATCGCTGTTTGGAGGAACTCCGGCTTCGATCGGTCTGGATTTGACTGACTCGATATGATGCGTAATCACGCTTATTAGCGCTCCAGTCCGACCGCAACCCCTATTCATTAGATGCGTAGTTTACTATTCGGCCGAAACAGACTTAGCACTCCCTCTCCTTCCGACCTTTATTTATTTCTTTGTTGCAGCATTAATGTTATTTACTTCGTTACGAATATCATAATATCAATATATTCGTTTATATAATAAGAAAAATAATTACGACTAACTTATTTATCCTAACTGGTCGTAGGAGCCCTCTCGGTCTTTTCATATATTTCCGGGACAACTTTTGTTTATATAGCACGACCCTGTATTTGTTATTTTAAAACTACGGCCTTACATATTAACTATATATACATATTTATTATTTATGCTATATTTACATCTTATTAAAATCTTATCTAATTCGGCTTGTTGTCTTCGGCCGCCAACAGCATCAGACTAATTGACTAAATAGTAATCTCTTCGTTTAGGACTTGTGGCCTAAAAGTAAGCAGCTTTCACAAAGTAACTCTAATAAAATTAGGCAATATGGGAAGGCCGTTAAAAATTTTTCTTATGATTGTGGAAAATGTGCCAAGAAGAAAAGTTTATCAAATGCTATTAGACGAAACCATAACCAAACATCTTAAGGTCAGAAGGATTTGCTATCGTAGACACTTGATGTGCAAACAGAAAATAGACGACATACTTCATCACTTACAATATTTCTCATATTTATTTCCTGCTGCATACAGCATTCTAGAAAATCGTAATTAAAATTTTTCTTTTTGTTACATTGTCTCTATAGCGCCATAAAATTTTAAGGCAATCGTATTGTTGCCATGTTATTCTATGTAGCACCCAGGTAACGGTAGACAACGTAACATGCTCAACAACAGATGCCACTATGTGACAAATTAGAGACATGCCACTACGTAACACTGTTTGCACAACGCACGAAATTTTGCCGCTGTGAATTGCCTGCGAATGATGCAATGCGCAGGTATGACGCTCCCCGATCCTTTCTTTTTCTCCCCCGCGTTCCTATTTTACGCTACTGCGACGCTTTCGTGACTAACTTCACAGAGGCAGTTTCGTACGTTGTACTGTAGGCGCGATTATGTAGCAGGTCAGTTTTGCTTCTTATGCAGTGTATCTTTATTATTTTTTTATAATATTTATTGTTTGAAATGAACATTACCAACTTTTACGTGGAATGTTATCATATTCGAAATGCGCCGAGAAAAGCTCGGTTGTCCAGTTACTAGTTTATACATAATTGACCACAAAATTGTGCTTCCTAAATAAATATCTAAACAAATCATAATGCTTGTTATCCTTCTGTACTGAACAACAGTTTTGCAATGATGCTCTGGTAAATCTCATTGTTATCCCGGGGAATTACAAAGTAACAGCCTTTGTTACAAAGTAGTGGAGTTATTCATTTGCATTGAATGCTATAGTTTTTATTAAATTAAGGCCGTAATGCTAATTAAATGTACCTCCACTTTCCAAAAGTAACCTACAGAGGTTATTTGGTTCATTTTGAAATGTTGTGAGATTATACCTAAATATATGCAGCTATCGTAAATGCTATTATGATAAGCACTTGGCTTCTAATGTAAATGTTTATAATCTAAACACTTTTTTCCGAGTAATGTGTATCTAATTCTTTATGATTTTACAAAATAGCTGTTTATTTTAATATAAAAATCATATATATCTATATAAAATATTTATTGAAATAAAATTAGACTCCTAAATAATGCGCGGAGAATTTTTGTATTACTTTAAACAAGAATTACTTTTTTAGATCAGTAACTATTATTATTATTAATAATATTAATTTTTAGTGACTATAATTTAATATAGTATATCCGCATATTAATATATAGGTCAGCCGACCTGTGTATACATATTTTATTCGAGTGTGTACTTTGCTACGCTAAAGTATAATAATTTTGCATTCATACGTTTGTATATGCTACACAATCAAACATTTAGTCACAATCATGACACTAGTAGGTACATAATATAATGTTTATATTAACTAACTAGTAGTTTAACTTAACTAGTAAATACATAATATAATGTCTAAAATAATGTCTCTTTCGATAGTCACACATTGTGTAATGGTTTTCATCTTTTTACTTCCAGTTGGACTTAGGTTATGACTAAAAGCAGTAAGTAATAAATATTTTATATCTAGAAGAGCGGTAATAGCGTGTTCATCCCACAAATTCTTGATAATTATGTCATTGCAAAAATTATTGATTATCGAATTCGTTTTTTTATATTACTGCCATAACAACCATTATTTCGACAAAGGAAAATATAAACCACGGTTATTATATATGTCAAACATGGAACCTTCGCGTAGTAGTAAATATTTGTATTTTTTTTAAATCGAAACGATAAAACGTCCTGAACACTAGCAACTTACAGTCGAATGGTCACAGTGCGTACATGCAACTCGCTTCACTCGGTTTCCGAACGTGCCTGTAATGCAGACGGCGGCGGCGCGTGGGACGTTCGCGGCAGTTGACTCACGGCGAAACCACTCCTATAAGATTATGGTGTGCTGTAAACACAAAACACGTTTATCGATACTTATCCATCTGTACGAAGTGCACAGGTAGTATTCTGAGCTGTATGTTTTTGTGTGTATTTCAAATAACACGGGGGAGGCGTTTAAGAATCACGTCGTATACATCAGCGAGTCAGGCTCGAAACAAAAATCAAAGTATTATTGGAACAAGCATTTATTTCATTTGTATCTCTCCTGTGTTAAAATGATAATTAAATTGAAAGAAATTCGTACTTATCCCATGGAATATAGTGTTTTGCGATTTGTGTAGATACCCGAAAAGTTCTGAAAAAATTCCAATATCTATGTTGTCGATAGGATTTCCAATAGGAAACTAAGTACATATGGCACAAATTCTTAGTGTTTTTGTATAAGTAATAAATATATCTGTCAACGCGCATTTATTGCTCAAAATGAAAAGAGGTTATACAAAAATTCAATTTACGTAGGTAAGTCTTTTTTCTCGGTTATTCCCCAAAGACGTGGTCGGATTTTGTGAATTCAATAAACGAAAAATATATGATTTCAATAATTCCTAGGTATGTTAATCTTATGCGGCCATTATATGTATTGTATTTGATGCAATACGTAAGTACTGTTTGTAACAGAGCACAACATCGGGATAAACGTATAAAGTCCCATTTGGTCATTGTGAGTAATGATTGCTTATTCATAAATTATCATATAATGATTCATTGACGGACTTTGCCATATGTTTCCAGTAATAGAATCTGCCTATACTTGCAGAAAAATAGAAAATAATATGCAATTTAAAAACTTTTTACATAAAAAGACCAAATATGTAAAAACTTGGACATTTTCAGATAACTCAATCTATTTCCATGCATTGTACCTTTTTTTTTCCTGTCAGAAAAAATAATGTAGAATCTTATATATATCTACAAAGTCTTCTAAAATCCAAAAAATAAATATTAATCAATATTGCAAAATAAGTAATTTCAAACGTTGAGAGTTTTCATGAAGATTTTTGTCTTTTTTCGTGATCAAAAACTTTTTGAGAATATTCACGTAGGACTTCTTCAGTTTCCATTCCTATAACTGGCTTATAAAACATTTTTTTTTAATTCAGGCGATATTTGCAATGGCGGTCTAAGGGCGGTGAACGGAAGGGGTGGCTCGCCTCTGGTCCTCCAAATTAAGAAAAGTTTAGGATTTGAGTAAAAAAAGAATTCTTTTACACATCCTAAACCAAGGCTAAAAATGTGTTTATTGATCAAGTCTCAGGCAGTTTGGGGTTAAAAGATCAGTAGTTAAATTAAAATTACATCTGCTGTACTAATCTTAGTATGTATTCAGCCGATTACTATCCACTAACTGTGTGTTTCTGAATATAAAGGCTTCTTCATTTCGACGCTATGCTGTAAACTCGGTTTCAGCTTAATTTACTTTGTCTTTTGCAAAAGGTTATGCTTTTAAGTGTAATTGATTTTATGAATAACCAGCTTTTCGCCCGTGATTATGTCAGTGTGGACATAGAATGTGTGAATATCTTGTGTATTAAACCATCTTGTTGTCAATCCTAATGTCGTCCCCGATTTCATTTCTGGTCTCGATACTGTTCGGAATTTCGATCCCGGTCACGCTCTTGAATCTAACCCCGGTCTGATAATCGTTTTCAACCTCGATCTTGTTCTGAATTTCGGCCCCAGTCTTGGTTCTCGATTTTGGTCCCCGCCCTGCTTTCGATTCCGATACTGCGATCGGTCACGGTTCCTATTTGTAATAAGCAGGGGCAAATGCTAGTGTCAAAATAAAATATAGACTATATTACTCAGGGATAAAGTCTTTTTTCTATTGGTGAAAGAATTTTTAAAATCGATGTAATAGTTGGATTAGGTAATAGGTACTGCAAAACGTGGACGAAGTCGGGGACAAACTCTCAAATACATAGTGTCAAAATAAAATAAAGACTGTATTACTCAGACATAGTTCAGCTTTCTATTAAGCCATTGTTAAGTTGGCTCCTTCAAATTCCTGTCTTTTTTACGCCGGATCGTTCGTCAATGGTTTGACGGTTCATGACAAATATATACGTTAGACGTTTTAATTCATTTATTAAAAAAAAATAACAAAATTTTGATTGTCAAGCTGACCCCGCAATTAATTTTCTTTTTAATATTTCTTTTCCTAATTTATAACTTACAATCGCTTGACGGTAGATGACAGTTAAATTTATCGTTTGATATATCGTTTTATTAGTAATTAGTACCTAATTACATACTAACATAAAGTTTTACTTAATTTTCCTTGGATTATCTACACGATAAAAAAAATCGGCCAAGAGCATGTCAGACCATGTTCAATGTAGGGTTCCGTAGCCGTTACTACATAGAACTGAACTCCACTGATGAAAAAAAAAACGAGCAAAAACAATCACGTATATCGTATGGGAGCCCCCTTAAATATTTATTTTATTCTGTTTTTTAGTATTTGTTGTTATAGCGGCAACAGAAATACATCATCTGTGAAAATTTCAACTATCTGACTATCACGGTTCATGAGATACAGCCTGGTGACAGACGGGTGGACGGATGGACAGCGGAGTCTTAGTAATAGGATCCCATTTTTTAACCTTTGGGTACGGAACCCTAAAAATTCTTCAGCCTTCAAAAATCTATTTAAATAATTTTTCCAACAGACTTCAAAAACAAATAATCAGTTGCTTTTGCAGTCGGTTCCGGCTAAAGCAAGGCAAAAGAACATAAAATATGTAAACACGAATATGAAACGTTAAATATTGAGTCAAAAAGTTCTACCTTAAATTATTCCACTCTTTTTCTACTGTTATTGCTAAGAGTTTTGATGTGTTCTTGATACGGCTATCACGTTGGAATTATATAGATGAATGCAAATATGTATGTAGATAAGCAATTAATTTTAATTCTATATATACTAAATTTTACTAATAGCCATTGAAGAGTAGTTTTTCTGGTGATAAATTGCAGTATTATCGTTGAACTCTTAACCGTTAAGAAGTGCTATGGCTCTCATCATTAGCTCAGCAGTATGAGATGATATTACCAGAAGCAAAAAATTGAATATTTAAAAAAAAGGACTTAAACACATTATGTGCCTATAATATTTGAGGGATTTCTTCATTTTTCTTGGGATCCCATCACCAAATTCTGGTTTGAAACCACAAACAATCATTCGGAACCACCTCGGGAGTATATACCCTTTCAAACAAAAAAAAAATACATACATACAAATATAGAACGACCTCTTTTTTTTGAAGTCGGTTAATAAAATAGGACCGCTTTTTAAACTCATCTCCGAACACAATTATTTCATACACATCACAACAAAAAATCAAGAACATATTACGCTATTATCTATAGTATACGTAGTTTTATAACATAGTTTATAGTTGAAAAAAAAAAATTGAGTTCCCATTTGATGTACGATCGTAGTTAGGCGCAAGTGAACCATTTGCACTTCCTTTATTAAGTAATTCCCCCACTTCGCTGACGGCAATTCTCTAACTATTGGACGCACTAAGTTTTAAAAATGTTACCATTTAAAATGCCTACATAATTGTAGTGTTTTTATCTTGATGTCAACAATTGGTAAAAATAATGTATTACCTTTGTAAATATAAAAAAAATGCTGTAGTTGAAAGTATATTTTTTTTTATTTATTACATTTATAAAAATGGGTGTTGGTCTGTCCGAAGTTAATGGACTTTTGACCGAACACCAACAGAATTGGTAAATACATTCCAATACAATACTTACAATAATTTATTAATATTTTGTTTCTTTTGTACTGAGTCACTCTTCATTGAATGATATTCAAAAATTTACGTTTGACGGGTATTACTTTAAGTAAAAAACATTTTTTTTTTATTGTATATACTTTAAGTCCATATTTAAAGAAATAAATATTTTTGATCAATAAATATTAAATTGGCTGTCACAAATTATTATTTTTTTTGTTTCTTTTGTGCTAAATCGTTTGACAATCAATTGACGATTTATGATATTTAATTTTTTTGACGGTTATTAGATTAAATAACAAACGATATCTCGTCTTTATATACTTAATTTAATATGTACAGAAAAAAATGTTGCAAAATAATAAAATTAATTTATCTATAGATGAATGTTTGACGGTAGTTGGTTTTTTCATGTTATTTTTTTTTGTATATACTTATTAATGACTCACTTATAAATCAATTGAAGATGAACGATATTTTTAATGAGTATTGGTAATTTTTTTTCATTTGATGTACTACCTACTTGTATGCAATAAAAGGATAAGAAAACGTTTACTTATTTCGTTTAAAAGAACCGAATTAATTTTTGATGATTTTTTTTTGTAATATTTGTTGGTACAATAAAGGCTTCTTAACGATATATGCAAAAAATTCTATCAGGGTCAATTATTTATTTTAAACAAGATCACTCAACAAAATCATGAATGTTACTATGGTCTCAATCGATTGGTCCATAAGTAGTGAAATGAATTCATCCTGTACAGCTGCCATACACAGTTGGAATCATGGATGCTTAAGTTAGGTTTCTAATCTGATCTGATATGTGATGTGAGGGAATATGAGATATGATGAAAATGATAAAATCCGACTAAACGTTTTAAAGTGCTGGTAACACAGTTTGTGCAGTGGACTTCCTTCGATTTGTTAATTGACGTTATGAATCATGTGCGGCGAGATTTTTATAGAAAAATATAAAACAGTCGTCTAATCGTAACTATTTATTTAATTAGTTCATTCAATAAATTGTTTCTACCGTTTAGTACGATATTTGAATTAGCTTTCATCCGCGACTTCGATAAAATGATTATCTTAATTTTTTTTAATCTTCAGGTTTCAGGAGCAGGATTTTGAAAAATGCCGAAACAAAATTTTATTTTTAACTATCTGTTATTTGCCATAACTCAGAAAAGATTGTACAACAATCGTCAAGGAAATATTTCCATTAGTGAAAAAACATGATCGTTCGTTATCAATTTCATTGTCAAACATTTTAGGGTAATTTTTTACTCACTTACAAATTACCTAATATTTCTGTATTACAATAGAGAATAATACTTACTCAAAAACCTAAAGGAAAATAGCGATCACGTAGGCTGTTATTTCATATCTTATGTTTAGGATTCCGTATCCACAGGGTACCAACTGCACTCTGTTACAGGTACTTCAAGTCATTTGTACTTTGATTTGTGTTACAGCGACGCGGCATCGGTCTCATACTGACTGACTGTGTATCACACGGTCACTGCACAAAACCATATTTACTTTGTGGTCACTACGTCTATACAAGTTTTACAAGCACATGGCGCCGCGTGCACAAATAATTTGAATTATCTATACTAAGGCTTTTGCGATTATTTATTTATCCGTCCGTCCGTCTATATTTCCAGCCTCTAAAGATATCTTTTGTTATAGGTATTTAGTATGGTGGATAACGTAAATATATATAAAAAAAAAGAATTAAAAAGCTCCCCAAATAAGAACGTGTTTTCTTTAATATTTCATTGCTCTATCGTAAAATGCTTATCTGTACAAACTTGTGATTACAGTGCATTATGCCAAATAGAACTTCAGTAATTATCATCCTGTACATCACTTATACTTCAATACACTTCTTAATTAAGTAAACATGTTTCATTTTTTCAATTTTATAAAATAGATTTTATTTTGTGGAGGCGTATTGGACTATAACAAAATATAAATCTATTTACACGTCGTGACAAGGTCTCTTTGTTCCTTCATCGGAGTTCGGTACATAAACGTAATGATTCGTCACATAGAGTAATAATCGTTCAGTCCGTGTTTCGACTCCGTGGGAGTTCCACGCGTAGTTAAGTACACCTCTCTAATAATAGAAAATATGTAATAGTAAACATAAACTTTATTTAGTTTTATTTAACAAAGCCCCCCAAATAACCTACAGCTTTACAGTTGTATCATGAGAGGGAAGTTTTCCCAAATTTAAAGTAATAAAAAATTATCTTAGAAGTAAGACCAATTAACCCTAGATTCATAACCATTCATCCCACAGACCGGGCAAAACGTAAATTTGTTTCTAGTGTCTCGAGTGAAAGAGATAGAATAATGATATTTTGAGTACCTTCCTAGAACACTTGACCATTAGTAACGCGGGTGCGCTTGCCTCGCAGTGACGTCTTGTGCACGCGTTATTGACCTTTGCTCGTCTGAGAGACGAATGCTTATGAATAGTGATATTTTTGGAAAGACTGCAAGTTATTTTGAAACCATTGTTTTTGACGAGTTCTGGATACAGAGTAAAAGTAAGTATATGATATTATTCTATATGAGTTATTATTTATACTAACAATTTATTATTATGTTCATAGTGTATTATTGTGTGTATTTTACATCATTTTTTTTATTTTATTTCAGAATGGATGAACAGCAAATTGAGGACTATTTGAATCGTTTAACTGATTCTGGTGATGATGATTTTGCCAGTCAGCAAAGGATGTAGACTTGAGTGATGTCGAAGATCATGTGGAATTAGATGACATGGTCCCGACAGATTCCGACAGTGATCACGACATTCAACCAATCAGATTACCACAGCACCATCGCCGAAGCGGAGTCATTTTGTCTTCTGATTCCGAAACAGAAGAAATTCCAGGTACTTCTAGCATTTCTACACATTCGCGACGTATTATTATTCCATCAGCTCGTAATTTAAGAGGGAAAAATGGTCATAAATGGTCTTCAATGCCTTTTGAATCTTCAACTACAAGAACCCTAGCTAGGAATATCGTGCATGTAATTCAGGGTACAGCTAATAACGCAAAGGATATTACAGAACCAGTCGATTGCTTTACTAACTTTATAACTGCTGATATGCTTCGTAAGATTCTTACACATACAAATGAAGAAATTGAGATAAGAAGTACGAAATATAAAGATAAAACTGCCACTATTGCTCCTACATGCGAAGAAGAATTGACCGCTTTGTTTGGCTTGCTTTTATTATCCGCTGCAAAAAAAGACAATCATCTCACGAGCTTAGAGCTATTTGATCCTGTTTTCAGTGGAACTCGCTATATATCAGTAATGTCGCGTGAACGATTTGACTTTTTACTAAACTGCTTGAGATTTGATGATAAATCAACCAGAGATGAACGTAAAGCTCAAGACAAATTCGCGCCTATCAGAGAATGGTGGGAAGTGTTCATTCAGATATGCAGGGATAGTTACAAAGCTGGAAGTTATCTTACTATAGATGAGCAACTGTTGGGTTTCAGAGGCCGGTGTCCATTTAGGATGTATATTCCGTCAAAACCTAATAAGTATGGTCTAAAAATATTGATGCTATGTGACTCTAAAACAAATTACATGCTAAACGCCATGCCGTATGTTGGAAAAACTGAAACGAACGGTGATTCACTCGGATCTTACTATGTCAAGACTTTGACTGAAAATTTATGGGGTAGCAACCGCAACGTCACCATGGACAATTGGTTTACCTCAGTCCCTTTGGCCCTAGAGTTGCTACAGGCACCATATAAATGCACAATAGTAGGAACGCTTCGAGCAAATAAACGCGAAATACCGCCTGAGTTGCTTCGGATCAAAGAAAGACCAATAGGTTCATCCGTCTTTGTTATGACAGGCAGTGTACGTTAGTATCTTACAAACCTAAAATAACAAGAACGTTCTCTTACTTTCTACCACACATAGTAATGGTACTATTGCAGCTTCTGGTAAACCGGAAATTATCGAGTTTTACAATTCCACGAAAGGCGCTGTGGATACGTTCGACCAAATGTGTGGAAGTATGTCTTGTAGTAGAAAACGCAAAGATGGCCTTTATGCTATTTCTATGGCATACTCAACATGGCAATCATAAACTCATATGTAATATATGTGCATAATAATGTCAAACTAGGGCGAAAACCAACAAGCAGACGATGTTTCGTGAAGAATGTATCGGAGAAGTTGACCGAACCGTGGTTACGTAAAGACACGCAATGCCAACTTTGAAGAGATGCCTAAAAGGAAAATCGCCGAAGTTTTAGGTGAAACGCCTACCATTGACACGCCTAGTTCAAGTGGTACTCAAAAAGGTTTGTGGTTATTGTGACTATAAAAACGGCGTATGACAAGGTTCCAATGCAAGCAATGCAAAAAGTATATGTGTATGGACCATCGCGGCCTCATGTGTGTGGAATGTGCCGATTAAATTTAATTTTAATTAATTTACTATTTTTTTTTGTAACCTAATATTATATATTAAAAAGTGCCATACTTATTTTATTTATTTTATTTACAAGTACTCCAAAACCCGTCACTTAAATTTAGTCATCTGTGAGATGAATGTTTAATGTTCCTCTTAGATAAGGTTATGAATCTAGGGTTAAGAACGACTGGGCAGTCCGTCTATGCTTTCAATCGAAAGAAGAGTTTATGGGAAATAGATTTCACTGAAGTTATTTAGTAGATCAGTAAAATAAAGACAAGAAAACATTTTAAATAGCTATTTACACAATATAAAAAACTACAACATAGTTCGTCGCTGTTTTGTATTTTAACTTCCTCATACGATATCTATACGCCATGTGTACATAACTAAATTATAATTATTAGCTAGAACCTAGTGTTTAATATTTTCATGTTACTTTTATATTACACAAATTTCTCTTTTTTATTATATGTATTTTTATATTACATATTTCTTTTTCGAACCTCTCTATAAGTAAAAAGGTGGATCGGATATGTTTTTTCTCTATGACCGGTTGTAGCGCTTGAAAATAAAATAACAACGTCAAACACGAAAACAAAAAAAAAACAGAGCGTACGGGGGCTTGCAAGTCTATGTTATTTGTGGGGAAGCTTAGATTAGTCCTTTGTTTATTTTGTATAGCATAAATACAAAAATAATATTAATGAAAAATAAATTCTAATAAATATTTTCTATTCAATATCTGATTAATCAGAAGTATAACTTTGACTCTTGAATTCATCTGATTCATTCGTTTCTTCCTCATTTTCTTCCATTTCGACAATGTCCTGGATTTAAATGGAACAGCGCTTATATTGATATAAATTTACAAATTTTTTTTCTATTATTCAATCAAGTGAAGGTAACTGGCATCGACACACCTGTTTCTACCTGACAACCGAGTAGTTTGTCCAGGTGAATAATAGGCAACCCAACGGCTGCACATTCTATGCGTTTTATACTTTTAAGTAAGGATAAAAAATTTCTTATTATCTTGATGTTGCAACATTTAATTAAAAATTATTTTTAAAAAAATAATTAAAAATAGTCTGTCCAGGATTTTTTTAGCGAACCCATTTTTAATATATTTTCTAATATACGAAACTTGTTATAAAATATGTTTCATTCAATTATCAGCTAGGTGAAGATCGATTTAAGTTCGGATCTTAGACTATAAGAAAAGGTATAAAAGGAAATGTGAGCAAGACGACAGAAAAGAGGGTTTTTGAAAAAAAAAACGAAAACACGACTGAATACGTTAGGAGTTTGTAGAACTGAATGTGTATAGGAGGTGAGAAAGTTGAACAAATGAGAAAGTTTGTGTACTTGTGTAGTTTCTTTACAAATAAAGGAAAATATGATAGAGGTATTAGAAAGAGAGCAAATGCGGGAAACCTGATGGATGGGATTTTCATTATCATTATGAATAATAGACGTGTCTCCATAGAAGCACGTTTGGCTCCACATAATAGACTCCTGGTCTATATATATGCCTATATGCTTTATTATCCTTAGGAGTGGATTAAACTTGACACAGCAACAGCAATATGTACGTTAATTTCTTGTATCAAGTGCCGAGAATAATTTTTCCTTCCTTGTTGTTCAATGTCGAATAAATAAATCATTCCATGGAATCGCCAATTCCCGACAGGAAAATATGAGTGCTTAAAGATTAAATGTGTACACATCGAGTACAAGTATGTTTAAGTAATAACTGAACGGTTAAAGCACGTTCTCAAAGACAAATTCAAAAGCACGCACGCACCGCAGTGGCTTTATGCAAAAATCTACGATGGGTTGTATGTAAAATGTTCACTTTTATTTTTAGCTTACATACACTCTCCATGGTAAATATATTTTGTAAAGCACCCTTTTCAAATACATTCAGACGGAATAAGCAAGCGGTGAAAAATCCTATTGGCTCTTTGTTCTTTTTCTTTTGTATCAGTTCATCTATCCATAAAATGCATCAAAGAATAACCGATAAAATATTTTTTCGCTTCTATAGTGGGCGCCAAAAATATTTATTTTGATGCCATTTCTATGCGCTATCTGGAATCTGGTGATAAAAGAAATAGGTTTTAAATATAAATTATCTATCAGTATTACTTACGTTTAAATATTTATGAAGTTTAAATGAAAACAGTATAAAAAATATTTTTCCACTATTTTTTTTCTTTAAGGGTATTAAGTAAGAAAACAGGATGGCCAACATTAGTGATCTCTATCATAATATCTTCTGTAGGAATCTTATATTTCATTGTGTGTGACAGAAAAAAGTAGTTGGAAGTTTCACGTCTGTTTTGGATGCACTTTTGTTTTATAGAAAAATTCATTCACTTGAAATTGCATAAACCGTAGAGGGAAACTCAGTAGAGACTTAATTATTTTGGACCATAATGCAACTATGTACACAGCTCAAGCAAAGCACAGTGAGCATGAGCTTAAACAGCTTTGTAAAAATTGACCACACCCTACAAGCCAGACTTAGCACATTGCGATTATTTGCTTTTTAAAATTTGCAAGAAAGATTTAAGGGAACGACGATTTTTAACAGATGGTGAGGTGATGGCAGCAGTAAATATGTATTTTGAAAAAATATTGAAAGAATATGTTTTATTTTTAGTTTGTCCTCTTATGAAAAATATGATACGTGCAATATCTTTATATTTCACTTTCAGTAGATCATAATGAAAAAAATGTCCATGCTCGCATTTTTATTGATAGTTACGCAAATTACTCATTAGCATCTTCACGTGAGTCAAAAATAAGTTCTGTGTCAAAGTAAGGTTAACAAGGTAGCGGTTTTTGGACACAAGGAAATAGTATGTAAGTAGATTCCATTTTCAGGAAGTTTTAATTTATCGAGCTTTTAAGCCAATAATATTCAATACGTCAGATTATAAAGCTAATATCTCGTACATTTTGAAATTTTTTCAAAGTATTTTGATTGTATGACCGAACCGACAATTTTTTGAGATTAAGCGTGCTAATAGCCACCTCAGTCAATGTTTTTACTTAATTAAGATCTACGTAAGATTAACCCTTTTGCAAAGTCACGTAAACGAATGTGGTACTTGTAGCTTATGAACAGTTACAGTACAGGTCAACTGAACATTAAAAATAACAACGTCGGTTCAATTTATCCTTGTTTTCGAAGCGTGTGGTAGTGGATTGTGCTAGGCTCATTATATTATGAGTTGATTTCCATGGATGTTTTAGGGTCACTAAATTTAACAAATAACTGCTTGCAGTAATGTACCTGTTTTCACGGAGACCAATAAGAATTGTTCCTTGCGAAAAGTAAGCAACGCAATCCTTAGGATAACACTCATAGCGCCGTCCACTAGCGGTGGGCTACCTATACTGATGTTACGGCATAATTATACTTCCGATCCAAGCACAATACATAATATGTACTACCATAAAGATCTGTATCTTCTGTTTGTATATACATTTTTTTTAATAAATATTCGTTTTTACAGTTCATTAATTTCCATTCCTTTATTTTAGTAATTTATGTCTGTCTGTCTGTTTTTCTATAGCTCGAGACTAATTTAACGGATCTAGGTGAAAATTTGTATACAGTGAAAACATGTGATTGCACAAGTGATAGGCTGTATATAATTTTGATAAAAACTTTGTCTGTTTTTTGTCTGGACTAATCCCCGGAACAGTTGAATATATGTTATCAAATTTTGAATAGAAGCTCTTCCGAATTGTACAAGAAATAGAGTACTTTTTATTAAAATATTGAAAAAAAAGGAAGGGGTGCTCAATTCGTCTGTCTTTTTTTTGCGTATATTGCACATCTCCGTCAGTTGTGAACTAAATTCGAAAATTATTTTGATGTGAAATATGTTTTGCGGCGGCTGGGGAGTAAGACAGACTGTTGCAAGCGACGCGTGGCGATGCGTTGCTTCGGAGCACTTCGGGTCTCTCCGCCGTCATTCGGATAGTCGACTGTCAGAGCATTTCATCGACCGACCCGTCGCTATTTGAAGTATATCTATAGCATATATTTCAATGATAGCATAAGCGTTTTTAATAACAACCCAAAAGAATATAGAAATAGATATGGAACTACAATAGATGTTGTATTCATAAGATATCTTGATAATGTTACCTTTAATACTTTTGTATCGTACTTCAGTTATCATCGACCAATTATAATTTTAATGCTTTCAGACACAGCTTCCAATGTTACCATAACCGAAGTAAATGACGATTGTAAATAAAATTAATTGTTGATAATTTTTCTTATAATTTTTGTAATAAAAAATGTATTTTTTTCATGCATTTCATGTGTATCTTTATTGCATTAAAATATTCTTTTTTGCACTCTTTCAATAAAGCATAGTTTCGATGTTACACATCTGCTAGGCTTCCAGCGACGGTTCTATTTTTGTTTTAAAAAGTGAACTCGCGGGTTGGTGTCATTATCACCAAGTTAGGATCTGGTGATGGGATTCCAATTATATCGAGGGGTAATAATTTTCAAATGTTATTACAGACATAGTATATTTGACTTATTTTTTTAAGTTATTCAGTTCTTTGCATCTGGGTGTCATGATCGCATGACACTGAACTGATGATGAAAGCCACAGTATTCCTTATTGGTTAGGAGTTACGGTATAATATTGCAATTTATAGATATAAACTGCTCTTTAATGGCTACTAATAAGCCTTTGGTGTTTGGGATCACTTAATTCGTTTTGGTACGTATAGCTCATTGAAAATTTCTGGGGTGCATGAGAAAAAATTACTATGAATGATCGAAAATGAATTTATTATTTGTGCACATATTCTATGTTAACATAAATACACTTTTTCATACGAATAAACCAATTTTGAAAACATTTACGGCACTCCTTCCTGGTGACCTCTGAAATATGTTTTTCATACTCTTCGACAGCCTCTTCTGGTGATGAAAATCATTGACCGCGTAATTGGTTCCTAATTATTGCGAACAAAAAAAGTCACAAGGTACCAGGTCGGGACTGTATGCAGGATTGCCATAAGTTCTACATCTTTCTCCTTCAAAAAAATATTTGTCTGTTAGGCTGTGTGAGAATTGGCATTGAGGTGGCGCAAGGTGATTCAATTTTTACGGTGTTCGTCAACAATTGCTGGCAAACAAATGGTTGTGTTCCAATCACTATTCGCAGTACGACAATTCTGCAAAGCAATAGTAGCCATTGTTTAAAAAAGCAATCATCCGCCATCCGCGCACCAGTTGATTACTCATCTCGATAGACCCACAGCCACACGACCGATCAAAGCGCTTTGGGGTCGTAGCAATACAATTCATGTATTTCGCCAGAACTATGTCCCACACCTTGATGGCAAAAGCTTGGCATTGCACCGGCGCGTCCGTTTTGAGACTCCAGACCCGCCCGCGAACCTTTTGATACCCAAATTTGTGTAGGATTGATTGCTCTTGGACCATGCCCGTAAGATGCCATACTGGTAGTTCATACATACCATCTGTTTGTTGTCACAGCGGTGGACGGGCGACCATTACGTAATTCGTCACTGAGATTCACACGATTGCGTTTGAATTCTGCAAGCCAGTTATAAATAGTCGTCTTGCGTGATGCTTCATCTCCAAAAGCAGTTCGAAGCCGAGCGAGGCTCAGCTGAGCTGTCGAATCACACTTAAAATCTTAGAAAATCATACTACTAAAATTTTCACGACTTAAATCCATAGCTATGAAGACACGCAATTTTTAAAATGACACCACAATTCGTAAAAACACTAGGATAGTTTACTATATTTTTTATATTATTCAATTTAAACCTTTTTTTATGAGTAAAATTGTAACGAAAGCGTTTTCTTGATAACTATAAAAATACCTGAGTAATGGCTTTTTAAAATGCTAATTAGACAGAGAAAACATTAGTACCCAGTGACGTCATTGTCTACTAGCGCCATACAAAATAAATTTAAAGTCAGTTTTGCAAGAAAGAGATGGCATAGAATTTTTGATGGCTCATAGTTCATTGTTTTTTTAATCGATTTTGATTTAACTTTTAGTCGTCATGTTAGGTCAGCTTACGCAGTTCATCAACAAATGTAATATTTTGTATATTAATAAACTACAGTTAGATGAAACAAACTATATTCTACAGCCAGAGTTCCATTTTCGAATATAGTTACGTTTTAAATATTGTTTATGTAATAGGTACACTGTTGAAGTGTCTTTAAAAAAATGTAACTACTCATATCGATTTTAATTCCTTATTTGGCAACACCGTCTGTAAATTATGATATATCATATACCTAAACCTTCGTTTTTCTGAGCTAATCTTCGAAAAGGCTGAATGGATTGTAATCAAAGTTTGCATAGGGATAGGTTGAACATTTTTATGATATGCATATATTCGTATTTTTCTATTTACTAGCTAGTATAACTACCCTTTAAAAAGTGTGTCCAATAAATATATGTGTTCTTGGAAAACATTATATTTGCTACGAGACATTTGTGTAAAAACAAATCATAAAAGGAAGGAAAAGTAAACATAAAGTGTGTAGGTATAACTATTGACGTCATTGTGATTAAAAAAAATAAGGATAATTGCACAATGCAAGAAATGTGCTAATGTGCAATGACTTTAGCAAAGTTCCTTACATCGCCTTTTATCCTAGTAATAATAATGATTATTACTCAGATAAAATACTTAAAAGTACAATCAGCTTCTATGCGAATCGCTATTCAACAGAATTCGATGATATCAGGAGTCCCTTCCGTTGCTCTTATTTTTTTGTGGAGTTTGTTTGAAAATGTCTATTAATATGTTCGATAGATTTTTCTCCATGTTCGGAACTCAAAGTGTCACCCATCAGTCTGACTAGATTGTAACTGCAGAAAATGCGCTTGGTGATTATCAGCAACGTGCTCAATAATAAGTGATTATTTAAGATACACATCGCATGCGTCAGGATGAATCGTGGCTAAGTGTTGCCGTCGGCGACATTACTGTAATTATCGAATTACTCAAATATTAGTCTTGAAAAGTCAGTTTCTTTCATGTACCACGTATGCCAGTTTGTGTAGATAAAGTTTAGCAATCGCACGAGCCACGAACGCAACCGAGACAGCCTCCGCAATCGTTGTGTAACCAATTTTAAATAGCACAATACCCTCGCGAGCGCCAGCTTTCACTGTATCGAGTCATGGCTCGCTGTGCGCCGATCCGTTCGTTCGTCTACAGTCCACACCTTTTACAAGATGGCGATTGGAGAACCTCATATATTTTTCAGCGTTTCCCGCTAAAACCAAACACTTACGGACGACCGTTTCGGTGTGTGTCTGTCAAAATCGGCTGCCTCAAAGAGTAGGTTTTTACGTAGAAAAATGAAATGGTTGCAAAAATGGGATTGTAAATTAATCCCAGGCTGCGTATGTTTTTGAATTTTGTGCTTGGTTTTGGAAGTTGAAAACGAAAATGGGATTTTTTTCCTACTTGTTTTTAATAAACGTCAGAATGATAGCTTTAAAAAAAACGAATTCTTGCTAATATTATGTTGAATATGTATTGTACAAACTCTTTATAATTAATCTTTCGAAAATAATTGTTGTATTCACATCCTTTCTTCGAAAACACAGTTTAAAAAAATACGTATTTGAAAATATATTTTATTAAATAATGTCAGTGGTATTACAATGCGTTTGAAAATTTGCACATAATAAATAATAATAATAATAATAATATTTTTTATGCTTTATGAGCTGGTGAAATCGAATAAATATTACGTCCATGTAGTTTTAAAAAATGTAGTAATAATATCATGCTTAAAAAATATATTTCCATGTCCAGAACCGACAACTTAACGTGCTCTTTAAGCCTCTTCAATTTATATTAATTTAATAATATTTGGTCAACTCATCCGTGGTCAATATATGAACCCAGTATCTTTATATTTGATAACTAAGCGCTGACCAACTCATCCGACACCACCTCTGTCGTAGATTTCTGTTATTTCTCATAACTAGCTATAATTTCATATCGATATTGATATACCTAGATATTTTTAATTTTTTTTTTTTTTTATTTGTGTGCACAGCTTACTTATATGATTTACTTTTAAATTCAATTTATTTGAGCTCCTTATCATATTCTGGGATAATAATTTCCTTATGAAAATAAAATGGAATAATTATTTGTTATTAATCCGACATGTTTGAGTGTGTTCTTTATTATCTAGCTTACAAAATTATGAGCAACATTAACACTGGGGTTTTCTTCTTGGCAAATGGAATTATTTTTCAAGTCTGAATCGGAGTTTCAATGTTAATAAACTACAATAAATGTCTAAACATAGAATATTGAACTTCAATGACTTTCGCATCTATACGTATTTATCTAATGTTAGACATAATTCTATTATATATATGTCGACTTTTCCAGAATTGTCCACCGTTGTTTATGGAAACATTGGGCTCTTATCAGATACTTAATAAATGTCCTTCAAATAATCTCTGTCAAGTCCTTTTATCGAAATATATTGACACGCGCCGGCGCCGTTTCGGCGGGGAATGCTTTACGTAGCGATATCATAATTCGTTTGATATACGCGTGTATTTATACTTGCTGTATGAATACACGCTTTTGTTGTTCATTCGTTTATATATAACGATGTCGTCTGAAGAGTGACGTAGACACGTTACGCGCTCTCTTGTAATGTCGATACAAACACGAGACAATTGTCTCGAGATCACAGACGACGTCATTGGTGGCGTAGCTTACACACAAAAATGTATCTAAAACTCGGAATTTTCATATTGCGTTATCTTCCAAACTTTTGGCCTAAACTATCTATTAAATAAAAATAATATTTGAAGCTTCTTGGTGTACAATGAATGAAATGAAATATTTATTATTTATAGATATTTAACTATTCTACGTAGGTTTTTGAAAGTATTTTTTTTTTTTGTAATGTTAATTGGTTTAATATTTTTATTTTTTGATATTGTGTAATAAGCTTTAAAATTCATCGAGCTTGTGCTTGCGGTTTAAAACAGATGTAAATATATATAATTGAGCATTCTTTCATCTTTACTTTTTTATGCAGAAAGTAAAAACCAGTTTCGATCACGAATTTCCTAGAATGAAGAAACTCTGCTCTGATCCTTTATTTTCTGGTGGCGCTGGTAATCACACAAAATTTTTAATAATGGTATAGTCACCCACGGATAAAATTTTGGCCAGGTTTGGCTGGTTGATTACCAAGAATCAAAGGTATTGTTTTAAATCCTACCTACACTTTGTACATTTAAGAATAATCTAAAAAATAACGGGAAAATTTTAAAGTCGAAATTTTTATATTTTTTTTTTGCAAAAAAATATTTTATTTATACGAAAATTGGATAACGAGGATGTCATCATAAATTTATTACGAAATTTAATGCGAAATATTGGTTAATTAACTGTCCATCGCAAATGAAATGAAATAATTATTCTTACAGCTTGTCAAGACAAAGTGATCCTAATAATTCATATATTTCTTAACAAAATATATCAACGACGGGAATAACCATGATTAGTAGATGATGATAAACGGAGAAGATTAAATGATGACATATCATTAACGTCATCTTTATTTTTAGATCAAGTACCGCCTGTATTTGTTTATTGCTTTATTATAAAAAAACTAAGCTAAAGTACACGAAAACGATAGTCCCATAAGTTCAATAAGAAGTTTTTAAAATACGAGTGCCCAAGGTGCAGACTTGGTTTTCATACAGTCATGCGGTCCTTTTCGGTTTTTTGCTCAATGCATTGGAGCACCCTTAAAACTATCCCCGAAGCTTTCTCATACTCCAACTTTCAGTTGGAGAACGTGCAGCAAGTTTTCTCTAATGTACTGCATTACGATATCGCAAGGAAATTAATGCATCGATTTCGATAAGAAAGCGCTTATGTCCTTATATAACACAAAGTTGTTAAAGTTTAACCAGTTTGGGAAACAATACCGGAAATGTGTGAAAATCATGTATCCCCGAAGATATTACAAGCATGGCTTTCTTCCGACATCTAAAAAAATCATGTCTACCACATGATAGACAACTAAACAACCACGTCGGGATCTAACATCGGTAAAGAATACTAACAGTTTAACTTTGGATAGTTAAGGCTAAGGCTAAGCCGCTTCCGAAAAATGGGTGAACATTCATAAAAGAACATACGTAGAACACAGAATCTCTTCCTTTCCTTTGAAGTCGCTTAAAAATTGAATCAACTGTAATTTCATCCAAATAGACAACGCCGTTTTAATGTTGCGGATTTAGATATCTTTATTATTCATTGCAAGATACTGTAATCCTTCCAAGAAAATTATTATTTTGCAAAATGGAATATAAGATAATGTAGAACTTCATAGAGTTCTTATGGCTAAAGGGAACGCTGACTATATTTAGTTTTCTTTTTTAACACTTTTTACGGTTAATTAATTTTACGATTAGTTCTATTTAAGTATCACCGAGTCTTATTACTGTTAGTTGAGTATACTTTTCCATCGCATAATAATTGTATCACAGTCTTATTAAACTATATTAGATGCAAAACCGCCGTTGCCCGGGTGAGAATACATCGCACGTTTAATGGTATGAGGATTTCATGGGAACCAGTTTTTGTAATTCAGATATTACAGATCGTGATTTCAGATATGTAGAGATCTATTTACATAATATATTTATGATTTTATTGTTTCTAGTGCACCCCGACGTACACACGGCGTGAATATACTATCTTATTTTCGATCCATATAGTTCGTATAGATGAATTACGAACGTGTGATTCGTAAATACGAAAATATAGCTTTTTGATATATATAATTTATAGTGAAATGTATGTTTTTAATATAGTTTTGTACATATAGGTTTATTTTGTAAATAAACATACGAGTTCGCATGAGTTTTACTTCCGAAATACATCAAACGCGTATGCAGTTTAGAAACCATAACCATAGAAATCCTTCACAGGGTGAACCACGTGAGGTAGGCATCGGTGGCCCTCACGACGGTAGGACCACCAACCGCTGACGGTAGTCATTCAGAGGGGGCAGGTAGCGGTGCCTATTATGATACAGCCCGGAATCGAAATTTAGCATAGCTGTTTTGACGGTATGATTTCCGATCGAGGACAGATTTTGAGATCTGGTCCGCTTCGTAACCTGGTGCCTCAGTACGAGCGACCGCCCGGTGAACACCAATTCCCTCGAGATCTTCTCTCTTCCTCACACAGAGCGGGATAAAACGCCGCCGACTGGTGTAAATAGGTAGACGTGGTCACCTGAACTCATGACCCTTGGGAGAAATATCCCCCCACGAGAAGATGCCCGGATCTGAGCGCGCACGCTTGCACCTGCAGCTGGAAAAGGTTGCCAAAGACCCGACGACAGCTCGATTGGTCTAAAATCGACCCGTCTAATTGGGTCGCTCTTTGAAGGACGAATCAGACAATTGCAGAAAATAGTATAAGAATGCAACTACATTTTGTATTCGACCTGCACTACCCCAGTATTGCATCTAATTTACAGTCCACTAACTGTAGAGTTTCACCTCTGATATGCTAACACGTGTGCTCTCAGTACATAGCATCAGAGGTGAAAGTCTGCACCTCTATAGATAAATAGATGTTATTTCGACAACCTAAGTTGGCAAGGCGCCGCTCCTGCAAACAGTCAGGCCATCCGAAAAACCAAAAACAGGCCGTTAAGCGTTCCATACGTGTGCGCCCGGTCCGTCACAGTAAATGAACAAATTTTGACGTGATCCAATTAGTGAGTATGCGACGTACGACGCGGTATTCCTTTAAGTTAATTCCACAGTATTGGAATATAATGTTAACTAACATTTTAAATCGTTCTGAAACATCAAAGAACGTTCTAGAATGTTCGAGAACATTCTGGACGTTGACAGATCTTCCTATATTATTTTAGAATACTCTGCGTCGTTCTAGAATTTAATGAACATTGTAAAACGTTTAAAATAGTTCTGGATGATGACAGACTACCTATATCAATTTAGTATTTTTAGTCATTTCCGATTGTTTTAGATGGTTCATGAATGTTAAGAAACATTCTACAACGTTTGAGAGCATTCTTGAGGATGACAGACCTTTGTATATGATTTTATTAGGTTTATGTTATTTTG